>JASAMX010026441.1:0-56717 GCA_030248175.1 Microlaimidae sp. YZB2_3
ATTATATTATATTCTTACTTTTATTTTTAGGTTTTATTGAAACTGTTTCAAAATATAGTGCTGTTAAAACTTTTTTTTTTCAATAAAAAAAATTCAAGTTGATTTCTTGTTTTTATTTTAACATTTTTAAATTTGCCGAAACTACACTGGTATTCATAAATTTTGTGTAGGGTCTATTCGGATTGGGTCCGCATGTTTTGGTAGTAAAATCCTGCGGAGTCAGTCCACTTTTTTTAGCGAGTTTAATATTTTTATACAGCCCAAAAGACACCAAACTTAAATTTTTTAACAAGAAATTGGTACGAACTGTTTGTATTTAATTTGGAAAAAGTTTTCGAACAAAATTTGCTTAAAAAATCAACTAATACGTGTCGAAAATTAACGATATTGAATATTGGGCACAGTCTAAAAGGTGTACCACCCAGTCCAGAGCTTTCTTGCCAAAAGTTACGGACAGTTCGTATAAACCCGATCCAAAATTTGAATACCAGTAAAAGTGCTAGGTATTTAAATATAAATTCCAGTAAAAATTATCTTTGAGCTTTTATTTTTTAAAAATTTGCTAATTTAGTTTAAATTTTTTATAATTATATTTTTAATAAAAGTAAGCATATATAACCCAAAAATGGTGAAAACCTAATTTTTAAACAAAAAAATTTGCTGAAAATTCGAATTTGTGCGACTTTAATACTGAAAACCCGCCATTTTCTTCTGTTTCATAGGTGCACTGTGGTTTTTTAAAATTAATTCTTAACGCAATTTTTAACACAAGTGTTAGTGTTTTGCGGTGAATATAGGAACTTTTCTTCCACTTTTGCGTGAAAAGCACTACACAAAAAAACGGGTATTGACAGCAAGAAAAATCTCTGCGTAAGAAATCAGTGGTATATGCACAGAAAGTTGCGTACGTTAGAACTCGCACAATTTCATTTAAAAACTTAATGTATATAATTGCAAATTTTCTTGGGCCATATGTTTTTAATAAATATCGAGAAATTACAAAAAAGTAGTGCAAATCACAAAAACAATTTCATTGCAAAAGTTCACGTGACATTTATTTTATGATTTTTTGCTAAAAAATAAGGTAGCTGATTAAAACGACTAAAACTAACAACTTGAAACAAGCTAGAAAGCGAACATGGTTGCTTGTACTCGCAATGATTTAATTATTTTACCTTTTACAATTTAAAAAGTATTTTTTAATTTAAAAAAGTGGTAATAAAGCTTTAAAAATGTTCTAACAATTTAAAATAAAAAGGTGCGTTTTAACCCCTCCTGTATGTTTATCGACCGAAAAATGTTGAATAGAGGCATGTAAGTGAAGTTTTAAAAAAGATGTTTCTTCAAAATTTTATTCTTGAAGACTAGCATTTTTTAGATTTAGATTTACATTTCTACAATTATCAACATATTTTATTTATTTTAATATAAAAAAATTTCGCTATTTTCAAATAATTTTTTTATATAGGTATCCAATTTTGATTTTGGTTCCTTTAACACGTTTTGGTTTTTTAATCAAAACATACTCCCCGTATAAAAATGCTTTAACTCCTGTTCTATATGTAGAGCATTCTTTAAAAGTTATAAAAATGGTTAGTGAGATTAAGCATAATATTGCTTTAAACTTGAATATATTTCTAATAATTGCGAAATAATATTGCTTTAAACTTGAATATATTTCTAATAATTGCGAAAAGTGTATACTACTGTTGTAAAAAGTTACATTTACTTTTACTTAAACAAATAAAAGTAAACCCAAAAAAAAAAACGAAACACAGAAATCAAACAAAAAACCAAAAAACAACAATAACAACAAAGCAAAAAAAGCAAAAATAAAACACCATACCTCAAAATATAAACACAAAAAAACAAACTAAGCAGAAACTCAACCCCACCACCCCCCCCCCCCCTAACAAATTTTTTATTACTTTTCCTTTTACTCGACTTTTAATCCTTTGGGATTTTTTTCGTCCAAAAACCGCTGCAAATCTGCAAAAGATATATTGCGTCTGTGCTGCAGTGTGTGAAACTCTGTGGCTCTCGACGATCGTTGACTAAGATTTAACATTGAGCAGCAGTGGCGTGAAATCCTTTCTGCGGATTTGCAGTGGAATAAATACCAACGGGTTAAATTTCACTTACTTTTACTTTTACTCTTCTCGGATTTTTTCCTACAAATACTTAAATTAATTTAAGTAAAATTTAAGTAATTTCAATAAAAAGATTTCCTATGAGCTATTTATTAAATGAGTCTCAGATTCTCAGAAGAAAGTTTTTTAAGCCGCTAGCACGCTAAACGCTATTTACTGCACTTAGACTGAAAAAACTTAAAATGAAAATTATGAAGAAATTAACAAAACATTTTGGAAAGCGGCTCTGAATCTCCAGACAAATCGACCTTTTGCTCCGTTGAAAAATTAATTTTATTATAATTTTTACTTTTATTTTTAACTAAAAAATAGGTCTTAATTTTACTTTTACTTAAATTAAAATATCGACAAATTACTTTTATTCTTACTTTACTTAAATTAATTTTTTTTTTAAAATTACCTTTTCTCTTATTTAAAATAATAATTAAATATCTTTTTAAAACCGTACTGTTTACTTTATATGAAAGTAACTAGCCTTGAAAAATGATCTAAGAATAGAGCAGGAAAGATTTCCGGGCGTATGTTTAGACAGAAAAGATGTGGACTAGTCTGAGATGGACATTATCTGGACTATAGAAAATTTGCATTTGGTTTAAATTACTTAAAGTAAAATTTAAGTAATTTCAACAAGTAGATTTCCTATGAGCTTGTTGTAAAATGAGTCTCAGAAGAAAGTTTTTTAAGCCGCTAGCACGCTAAACACCATTTACTGCACTTAGACTAAAAAAATTAAAATAAAATCTATGCATAAATAACTTTTGTGTATTAAAAAAATAATTTTTTCTACTTACAAAAGTGCTTAAATTCTAAAATATGACTATTAATTACCTAAAACAAATAATTTACAGTAAAAAATTAGAATTTTTGAACAAATCGACCAACTTACAAATTTCTAAAATTTCTCCTAAAAATTTAGCCTGCCCCGGCCCCGGCAAATAAAACACTGGAAAAAGGCTCTGAAGGCTCCCGCGCTGCACCGGCGTGCACGGTGAGTGTGCCCCGGTCTATCCCTAATTGTCAACAAAATGATATAAATAAGACAAACAATTTTCATGCATATTTTTTTTGAATCCACCTCCAAGTGCGTTTATGAAAACAGGATTTGCAAGTGCGTGGATGTGCGTTATTATTTTGTTTTACTTTGAAATACTATTAATTAAATCTAAAAAACTGGTAAAATAATCTACGCATAAAAATTAAAAGAAGCAAGATGATGACCAACATAAATTACAAATTTTATCACAGATTATCTTGAAATATTTAGCTGGTGCGGTACCGCAGGGGAAAAAAAAAAAAGAAAAAGAATAGATATATTGAACCAACCAGCACCGTATACAATATAAAAAAAAAACAAATTTTAAATTGCTTTCGTTTATTCTGAAAATAATGAAAGAATGTTGATTCTAAGAAAATGAAGTTTAGAATTAAAACTAGCCTTGAAAAATGCTCTAAGAATAGAGCAGGAAAAAGGGGCGATTTTTTCCCGGGCGTATGTTTAGACAGAAAAGATGTGGACTAGTCTGAGATGGACATTATGTGGACTATAGAAAATTTGCATTTGGTTTGGGCAGCTGCTCACTAAATAAAAATTTCTACCACACGATAATGATTTGTTTATACATTGATCTAATCACACAGCACTGTTGCATTTTTTTTAGTTTGATGAAATGTCAATTTAAAAAATCATACTCACAGCAATCTTTGACAAGCGCGAAATCGCCACTTTTTCAATTAGAAGGTTATATTTGTATGTGTAAGAAACAGCTATAAATTTGAAAAAGTGGCGATTTCGCGCTTGTCAAAGATTGCTGTGAGTATAATTTTTTCAATTGACATTTCATCAAACTAAAAAAAATGCAACAGTGCTGTGTGATTAGATCAATGTATAAACAAATCATTATCGTGTGGTAGAAATTTTTATTTAGTGAGCAGCTGCCCAAACCAAATGCAAATTTTCTATAGTCCACATAATGTCCATCTCAGACTAGTCCACATCTTTTCTGTCTAAACATACGCCCAGGGAAAAATCGCCCCTTTTTCCTGCTCTATTCTTAGAGCATTTTTCAAGGCTAGTCTACCACTTTTTTGAATTAAATTAAAAAAATAGCCTAATAAACTATAGTTTTAGCTGTGCAATGACATATGTTTATAATCATTCCGTTGCCAAGATATACTTTTTTAAATAAAAAATAATAATAAGAAGAAGATGATATTAAATTACAAAATTTACCCACGTTGTTTAATTATAGTTAGTGCGGTGCAGTGGCGCTCCAGACAAATTTTACCTACGTTCTTTAAATATAGTTCGCGCGATGCCGTGCGCCAATGATTGCAATTATAATTCTACAGTAAAAATAATAATAATAAGAAGATGATGAAATGAATTACAAAATTTACTCACGTTCTCTAAGTATAGTTGGTGCGGTGCGGTGGGTTAAATTGCAGTGTGGCACCCCCGCACCACCGATGATTACCTACCGGCGCGTGGCGCTCCCGCGCCACCGACGCTTATTATTATTTTTTAATAAATAAAACTTTGAATTAATTTTGTCATAAGTAATGCAAGAATTAAAAAAAGTACTTTGTTGTTTTCGCGGATTTCCGCGCGGTTGAAGCAGATGGCGCTGGGATTTGGTTCCGTTTCTGCCACCAATTAAAACCCGTCTGCTTTTTTTGTGCGGTTTTTATGAGGGGATGTTGGTTGTCTGCTCTGTACAATCCTTATTGTTGCCAAAAGGCTGTTATTGTGCGGTTGGGAGTTTTTATTTGTCTATTTTTCAAATTTTTTATTTTGATCAATAAATCGATAACAAGGACCTAAATCAAAAAAGTGCTTCCTAAGAAAGTTGCGTAATTCCTTCTTCTTTCTTATGAGCCCATGTTTATTTTTGATCAACCAATAACGAATGAGGAATATCGCTTTTAAGGATGGAGCGTTGGAATAATAATAATAATAATAATAAGAAGAAGAAGAAGAAGAAGAAGAAGAAGAAGAAGGTTCTGAATTTCAAAATTTACCCACGTTCTCTAATTATGGTTGGCGCGGCGCCACGGGGCTAAATCGCCCCGTGGCGCTCCCGCGCCACCCATGATAGTAAATAAAAGAAGATAAACATAAAGTTTAAAAAAATTTGCCAACATTCTCTAATTATAGTGCGCACAGTGCTGTGGGACTAAACCGTCGCGTGGCGTTCCCGCGCTACTGATGCTTTTATTATTTTTAAATAAGACTTTGAATTAATTTTGTCATCAGGAATGCAAGAATTAAAATAAGTACTTTTTTGTTCTCGCTGTTTTCCGTGAGGTTGAAGTAGATGGCGCTGGGAACTGGTTGGGTTTCCAACACCAATTTAAACCGGTCTTCTACTTTTTTGCAGGAGCTGTTTTTTGTCTGCTCTGTACAATCCTTATTGTTGCCAAAAGTTTGTGATTGTGCGGTTGGGAGTTTTTATTTGTATTTTTTTTCATTTTTTTATTTTTATCAATAAATAGATAAAAAAGACCTAAATGAAAAAAGTGCTTCCTAAGAAAGTTGCGTATTTCTTTCTTTTTTCCAATCAACACATGTTTTTTTTGATAAATTAGTAACAAATGAGGAATATCCATTTTAAGGATTGAGCATTGGAATAGCAATAATAATAATAAGAAGAAGGTTCTGAATTTTAAAATTTACCCACGTTCTCTAATAATGGTTGGCGCGGCGCAGCGGGGATAAATCGTCCAGTGGCGCTGCTGCGCTACCCATGATGGGTTAAGCCACTGCGTGGTTAATCGTTGGTTGTTGATGGCCTATGCTGAAAAAACAAATTGTAAATAGCTTCTTCTTCGGCAATGAAAACTATTTAAATTTTTGATAACCATACAATTCCTCATATTTTTCTGATATTAAAAACCTAAAAATTTTTCCTAAATATGTTCAGCTCTTATGCTAATTAGCTTGATTTGCTTTAGTTTAAACCGGAATTTTTTTGTTTTTCTTTTAGTTTTGAGGTAAGTTTTGTATTGGCTATTAAGACACTTGTGTTTAACCGATTTAACTCAATTAATTACGTATTCAGTATCTTTACAACGTTACAAACAATTTCTTAAGGTTTTTTTTGGTTTTAGCTTTAATTCGTGACCTTTTCATAAAAAAACCCCTATACTTATGGGAAAGAGCAAATGAATCTCCTAGCAGCTCAGTAATAGCCAACCGACAACAATAACAATGTTTCTTTCAAATTGTACAAAAAAATTCTGGGGCAAGAATCGGTCGCAGCGCAATAAAGTTCAACGAGCCGCTTTTAAAATAATACAAAACAGTAATAACTTATCAAACATCTTTTAGTCGCTCTTTTTCTTACTAAACTATAGTCTATACAAAAATGATAGGGACTGGCGAGAAAACTCTGAAAGGGCTTTCAAAGGTCATATCTCCGTGAAGCGACGTAGAATATGTACATTAGAGCATCTATTAGAGCATACCTCAGACTTTCCGGACATATATTAGAGCATACCTCAGACTTTCGGTTATCTTTTGCAAAGGTTAGAAAAAAACTGTTTTTCTATCACGTCATCACCACGGCTGATGTGGTAAAAACAAACCTGGTCCCAAAAAAACAAAAAGAAACGCCGCTTGGTATGCTGTTAAAACATATTTTTTAGAGTTTTTTCTGAAAATTTGAAGATGGCGAAAAATGGTGAAAAATGAAAAATGGCGAAAACCGCGCGCTCTCAACGCATTATAAAAAAATAGAGCCGATTTCTACCAAGCGGCGATTTTTATCTGTATTTATGTACTAATAAAAAGTTTTGTTTTTTTTTGGGACCAGATTTTTTTCACCATATTGGCCGTAGTTATGACGTCATAGAAAAATTTTTTTTTCTAACCTTTTCAAAAAATAGCCAAAAGTCTGATCTATGCTCAGATATATCGAAATTCGTCATATGTGATAAATTTTACATTTTTAGTGGTTTTGAAAAAAATTATCGGCATTTGTGTTTTGTTCCCCCTGTAGAATAATTCGGTTTTAAAAATCAGATTAATATTGCGAAAGTTACGACTATTCTTGAGGGCCAAAAATAATTGCATGATTTTGTTACAATTATTTTTATTTAAAACTTAATGGATTTGTTTTAATTAAATTAGGCCCTGTTTAATAGGCCTTGTTTAATAAAAATTAAATTTTGTTTGTTTTGGCCTTGTTTATTATAAATTTTTATTGGACAAGACAAAATGCGGATTTTGTTTTAAAATACGCATTTTGTGTTTCCAAAAATCTCTGCAGAAAAAAAAGTAAAATCTATTATGATTTTATAGAAAAAGTGAAAAAAACAGGCAAATTACTATGTGCCTGGATTTGGAAAAATCGCCTCACTGCCACTTCTTTAGTAATTTTTTTTTCTAATTTTTAAAATTTTTTTGGGCCATATGTTTTTAATAAATCTCGAGAAATTACAAAAAGTAGTACAAAATTACAAAAACAATTTCATTGCAAAAGTTCTGGTGACATTGATTTCATGATTTTTTGCTAAAAAAATAAATTAGCTGATTAAAATGACTAAAACTAACAACTTGAAACAAGCTAGAAAGCGAAATTAGTCGCTTGTACTTGCAATAATTTAATTATTTAACCTTTTAAAATTTAAAAAGTATTTTTTAATTTAAAAAAAGTGCTAATGAAGCTTTAAAAATGTTCTAACAATTTGAAAAAAAGTTCGTTTTAACCCCTCTTGTGTGTTTGGTCCGAAGAATGTTGAATACAGGCATGTACCTGAACTTCTAAAAAAGATGTTTCCTCAAAATAATATGCTTGAAGACTGGCATTTTTTTAGATATAGAGTTACATTTCTACAATTATCAACATATTCGATTTATTGTGATAGAAAAAAATTTCGCTATTGACAAATAATTTGTTTATATGGGCATCCAATTTTGATTTTAGTTCCTTTAACACGTTTTGATTTTTAATTCAAAACATACTCGAAGATAAAAATGCTTAAACTCATGCTCTATTTGTAGAGCATTTTTTAAAATAAATAAGAATGGTTTGTGGGCATTCCGCTGCGAATACGCAGAAAGGATTCCGCGCCACTGCTGCTCAATGTTAAACTTCGTCAACGATCGTCAAGAGCCACAAAAAAATAATAAGAATGGTTAGGGGGCATTCCGCTGCAAATATACAAAAGGGATTCCACACCACTGCTGCTTAATGTTAAACTTCGTCAACGATCGTCAAGAGCCACAGAGTTTAACACACTGCAGTACTGACGCAATATACTTTTTGCAGGTTCGCAGCGGTTTTTGGACGAAAAAAATCTCAAAGTTTTAAAAGTTGAGTAAAAGTAAAAGTAATAAAAATTTCGTTACTTATATTTGTTTAAGTAAAAATAAATGTAACTTTTTACAACAGTAATATATTCAAGTTTAAAGCTTAAAGTTTAAAATTTATACTTAATCCCACTAACCATTCTTATTACTTTTAAAGAACTAGCCTTGAAAAATGCTCTAAGAATAGAGCAGGAAAAAGGGGCGATTTTTCCCCGGGCGTATGTTTAGAGAGAAAAGATGTGGACTAGTCTGAGATGGACATTATGTGGACTATAGAAAATTTGCATTTGGTTTGGGCAGCTGCTCACCAAATAAAAATTTCTACCACACGATAATGATTTGTTTATACATTGATCTAATCACACAGCACTGTTGCATTTTTTTTAGTTTGATGAAATGTCAATTTAAAAAATCATACTCACAGCAATCTTTGACAAGCGCGAAATCGCCACTTTTTCAATTAGAAGGTTATATTTGTATGTGTAAGAAACAGCTATAAAGTGGCAATTTCATATAATAAGCTATAATGTAAGAAAAAGTGGCGATTTCGCGCTTGTCAAAGATTGCTGTGAGTATAATTTTTTCAATTGACATTTCATCAAACTAAAAAAAATGCAACAGTGCTGTGTGATTAGATCAATGTATAAACAAATCATTATCGTGTGGTAGAAATTTTTATTTGGTGAGCAGCTGCCCAAACCAAATGCAAATTTTCTATAGTCCACATAATGTCCATCTCAGACTAGTCCACATCTTTTCTGTCTAAACATACACCCGGGGAAAAATCGCCCCTTTTTCCTGCTAGAGCTAAATGCGCACAATTTAGCTCTCTTGCAAAGGTCAGGAAGCGCTGACCAAGTTCAAGAATTTAAGGATGTGGGCATGGCAGCGGACGGCACAATATGGTTTTGTTTTGCATTCTAATAAAAGGCTGGCTGTTAGAATTTTCTTGGAATTTGTTTAATTGATCCTTTACGGACTTTAGTCCAGTCTCCAAAGATTTAGCTTTTAGCTCCTCTTTCACTTGGTTTAAAGAAGGAGTCATATAATTAATAGATTCTGCAAAGTAGACTCGGCGCGTTGATCCCGGGGAGGGTGACCTGGAGTCCCTACATTAAATGGACAGAGGTTGATCCCGTAAACGCTCAGAAGGCAATGGCTCTTTTAAATAAGCTGGACGATTTTGAGGAGCTGCATTTTGGTTGCGAAAATAACATTGATATTGAAAGTGACCAACTCGCCCACAATGGTGACAAATAGGTCTGTTAGATGTTTGCGACAAAAAAACGATGGTTTGGGTTATTAGACCCACGGTTTTGACCAAAATTTGGATTGTAATTTTGGTTTAAATTATTTGGGTTAGGATCAAAATTAGAAGTGAAGTTATTGCGATTTTGAGCAAGTGTTCTAGGCTGGCGCCTCTGAGCGTTCACTGGATATAATTATTGTGATTTAGCGGTTCCCTGTTATTATTTAAATTGCTTGGGTTAACTCTATGATCCGCTGACATTCTTTTGACTTTTTGTTCCAGATTATTTAGTCTAGACAGTAGGGTAGTGCATTTAATTTCGGCACTTTTCCCAATTGGGCATTTTTGATTTTGGACTATATTTTTGGTAATCCTGGACGGAATACGACGTTTGATAGCTCAAATGAGAGCTAATTATATGTAGATGACTGTCGTGAGCTTTTTGTTTGTTATGTTATGATATTTTCATGTGAAATTGTGTGATTTATAAAATATAAAATTGTTACTCGTTTTTAGAACCTGGGCATTTCATGATTACGCAATAAATTGGTTTAAAAATTAAACTGTCCTGGTAAAATTTAGTATATTTTACCAATTTTTATTTCCCGTGGTTCTACGTTGCGTCTGTGGTGAGCAATCGTTATAAAATAAAATAGTGTAATTTCGGCACACATATTTCTATAGGTAAAAACGGGTTGAATTAAGTGGTCGGGTGTTAAATTGTAGTTGTAAATAGTTAAAAGACAACGCTGAAATGTGTAGGGGTCATAGCACTGCTCCTAAACTTAATTAAAGGGGTCCTTTTAAAAAGTGCCGAAATTAAATGCACTTTTTTCCAAATTTTGCTCATTTTGATACCATTTGGCATTTTAGCTGTAACTTTTTGCCAGTTAGACGTTGAACAACAAGTAAAAACTTAAATTAAAGAAAACTGTCTGGAGATAATGATAGGCTCTTAAATTTTTGAAAATGATGATTTTTTGACTAAGAAACAATCGATTGTTTGTAAAGTGCCGAAATTAAATGCACACATTTAATTTCGGCGATTTTCCATTTTTTTAAAAACTGGTAAAAGTAAAAAAACTACTTTCGTTTAATTAAGTAAAAAAACTACTTTCGTACAGTGAAACTTTTGTGACGCAACGCAATATCGTGAAAGCTTCAAAATGAGCTGTCAAACATGAAAACGAACCATACAGTAAAAGTTACATCGGAAAAACAAAAAAGTGTCGAAATTAAATGCAATACCCTAACTGTTTTTGATTCAAAGCACCCCCGGAATTTTTGCGTACATCCTGAGATGCGTTTGGCAGATAAGCTACTGTAGGGGAATTTGTTGAATTTCGGATTTGATTAATTTTTATTTCAGTTCGTTTGGAAGCTAACAGGGTATCGTCAAAATTGTTTGTGGAAAGACACATGAGCGGTTTAATTAAATGCCGCAAAACATTGTCTGCAAATTGATCACATAGCATTCTATTGCATGTAACTTCATCGCAAGTAGGGTATGCTTGTGCAGCTAAGCGCCTTAGTTTATCCACGAATTTGTCTACAGATTCAATTAATTTTTGTTTACGAGATGAAAAATTGGCAGCTTTTAAAGCTTGAGTTTCAGAACTATGTAAAAGTTGTGTTAGCAGCTCGCAAAGCTCATCGTAAAAGGTAAATTGCCCGTTGGGTTGCGCATTTTGTAAGTTGGTAAACGCCACCTCTGCATAATCACAAAAGAAAATAGGTAGAGTTGTGGAGCGTCTCGCTTCGTTAAAATTATGCGCATCAACCCAGCGGTTGAAAGTGTGCAAGAAAGCAGGAAAACTTTCCGTTGGTTTCCCTGAATAAAATTTTAAATGCCCTAACGAGGGTCCTAATTTTTGCGACAAAAATTACTACGCGCTGCTTGTATTGCTTCAGCAACTTGGTTTAAGTGTTGCGCATTATTTGTTTGCCCAGCAGATAGTTAATAACTCCTGAAAAGTTTGCTCGAGCCCCGTTTCTGTAGTCATATTAGGTTGTAATCTTTGTCTTTGGGCTCGAGTCAATACAAACATAAAATTTTACACCCAAACAGTTTCTAAATTGACTTAATATTATTAAATTTCTCATATATGTACCTTTGTAAAGAATACAAACAGTTAGTGAAAACCTATAATCAAAATTTAGAAGAACAAATTTTAAGCTCAAATAATTTAAAAATTTTTTACAAATATGTTAACAACAATATTAAAACAAAAAATAACATTCTGCCAATTTATAACGAAACAGGGTCAATTGTTACAACCGATAGCGATAAAGCAGAATTGTTTGCCAACTATTTCAGCTCTGTCTTTACTAACGATGACGGAAATTTCCCATCGTTTGATAACAAAAAAATTGGAACGCTGGAAAACATGTCTTTTAGTGTGAAAAATGTGTTAAAGGCTATAAAAAAACTTCCAAATAAACTATCTAAAACACCTGATGGTTTTCCTGCTTACTTTTTTAGACGTTTATCAACCCTGATAGCAAAACCACTGTCTCACATTTTTCAAACATCTTTTAACTCTGGATCGTTGCCATACGATTGGAAAACTGCTTTTGTTATCCCTATTTATAAAAAAGGATCAAAAAGCGATAAAAAAAACTATCGTCCTATATCATTAACAAGTTTTGCTTGTAAAATTATAGAGGGACTGGTTATGGAAGAACTTTCTGCTTTTTTCTTTAATGTTTTGTCAAGGTGCCAACATGGCTTTCAGGCAAACAGCTCTACTATAACTCAGTTGCTCGAAACGTTAAATGATTGGACCATTTCGCTCAAAAATAAGAAACATGTTGATGTAGTTTACTTGGATTTTGCGAAGGCTTTTGACACAGTTTCACACCAGAAGCTCTTATATAGATTAGAAAAATATGGGGTGTCTGGAAGATTTCTTAAATGGATTGAGTGTTTCTTAGTTGGTAGAGACCTTAAGGTGTTGTTAAACAATCAAAAATCAACTTCCCATTGTGTTAAAAGCTCAGTTCCTCAAGGTTCGGTTTTAGGACCGTTTTTGTTTTTAATTTACATCAATGACATTGTAGACTGCGTAAAGCACTCTAACATTAAACTCTTCGCGGACGATGCGAAGGTTTATATTGATTATTCTCCAGGTAATGAGGAAGAAAAAAGAAGCCTTCTCCAAGACGACTTAAACAGAATTTGGAACTGGTCAAAACAGTGGCAATTACAGTTGGCTGAAAATAAGTGCGAAGTTTTAAATATTGGATTTAAAAAATTAAAATATCAGTTTGACTATAAGTTAGATAATAAAATTCTTTCAAAAAACAATTTAATTAAAGATTTAGGTGTTTGTATTTCTGAAGACTTAAAATTTTCTCAGCATTGTGAAATCATAACAAAAAAAGCCTCAAAAATCACTTCTTTAATATTTAGAGTATTTAGATCCAACTCAATTCAAAATTTCTTAAGAGCTTACAAATCATTTGTAAGACCGATTGTTGAGTATGCTAGTGTTGTTTGGAATCCCTACTTGAATAAAGATATTGAACTAGTCGAGCGTGTTCAACGCAATTTTACACGAAGGTTATACAAGCGTTGCAACTTAAGCTATGTTTCATATGAAGAACGATTAAAATTTTTAAAACTTCAGAAGCTAAGTGAACGACGAACTGTTAGTGATCTTTTAGAATGTTACAAAATTCTTCATTTAAATACAAATATCAACCCAAATGTCTTTTTTTATTTAAATCAAAACCCTACTAGAGGTCATTCCCTAAAGCTTAAAGTTCAGAAATCTCGAATTAACTGTCGAAAATTCTTTTTTTGTAATAGAGTTGTTTCACAATGGAACTCCCTTTCAGATACTCAAATAACCGCTCTTTCATTCAAAAATTTTAAAAATAGTATTAAGAATGGTCCTTTTTAGAGCTTATTTATCATAAGCCTGAGGACCATTTCTAGTAAACCATGAGTCCGTAATCTGGCGAACGTGATTGGTTCGCCTTGGTAATACAATGCATTGTGTAGTGTTTCATATAAACTTTGCTAGAATAAATGATGATGATGATTAAAAATATAGTATCTGATAATATTTTTTATATATATTATTTATTATTTATTCTATATATTATCCACTTATAATCTCATATCATCTTCTCTCATCAAAATATAATATCAAAACAAAAAAACAAAAGCGAGATACCGAACAAATATAATTATTTTCAAGAAAAGAAAAAACAATAACAACAACTACAAACCACCCCTAAACAACGAATATATCTGATACAAACAAAAAAAACATACGAGACAAAAACAACACTATACAAAAGAGCAAGAGAATAATAACACAACCACACCACAAAAAAACATCACAAAAAAATCTACACCCAGGAAAAAAAAAACCAAAAAAAAAAGAAAGAAAACAAAAACAAACAAACCCAACACACAATAAAATAATACAAAAAAAAAAGAAAAAAAAAAACTAAACCCCAAACCAAAAAAAAAAAAACAAAAAAAAAAAACAACAAAAAAAACACAACACCAAAAAAAACAAAAATTGAAATTTATAAATGTTGTCAAATTAGTCAACAGAAACCAAAATTTAAATTGAAGTAAATAGGTTTTGTATTAAAGGAGTAGTTCATTCACGGCGTTATAGGAATTTGATTTGTGACAATGCTCCTTTTATGTTTTATTCTACATTCCAACTATTTTGGCGCCAAAAAGTTACTAAATTTAAAAAAAAATATTTTTTTATAATATACTTAATTTTACCCTGTAAGGTTTAAACAAAAAAAAATCAATAACTAAACATTTTTTTACATGTGACAAATTAAACATATTAACATATTTCAAAATTTTGCTAGAATAAATAATGATAGTGTAAATGCTATAAAAACTTCATAAAACGATGCCATTTTTATATGATTAGTGCAAGTATGATTTGTTTCTTGCATAAAAATTGCTATTTTCTTTTTTAAAGCATATTTTTATTTGAAAAAAATAGTTTAAATTGCTGGAAAAAATAAACATTTACTCTAAATTTAGTTTAATTAAACTAATTTAGGAAAAAATATAAACACATCGTAGTTAAACCGCTCATCTTTTCATTTAACATGTAAGTATACCCGGCATCCAGCCCGGTAATTACTGTAAAACCGCAGATCACCGTTTAATTACAATAAATATTGTGCTGGGTATCAGATATACTTACATGATGAGTGGTTTAACTAGGAAGCGTCAATTGAAACTGTCAGTTTTTAATATTGCCAGTACAGTACTATATTTTTTTACAAAGAAAACAAATCAAAATAGAATTTTTTTTATTAATTATAACATTAGTCTCCAAAATAAATGCTTTCTAGTAAAAAGACTTAAGTAGTTCTCGCCAACGCATGGATTTTTTTATACAAAGTTATCGGATGAATTCTAAGCTAAGTAGTTTACCTACATATGACGACCCCTCCCCCCAATGGTGAAAATGGTAAAAACCTCTTTAAGGTGCAACCTGCAGTGAAAATATTTTCCAATATATTTATAAAACTTGAATAAAACTTTGTAAGTATGTAAAAGAAAAATCGCAAAAAATCGCAGAACCAAATTGCAACCAAATTTTCATTTACTAAATTTGCAAATTATTTAGTAAAAGATTTTTTGGTCCGGAGTTCGACCAAAATTATTATCTAATAAAACATTGTCTACAAGTTCGAAATTTCTTATTAAGCAATAATAATAATAATAATTTCATGCAAATTGGCAAATCAATATAAATGTGGAGCGAATTATGATAAAAGGGATTTTGGTTGAAAAAGTGATATGTTATTAAATGAATTTATGTGTAGCCTAAATTTTAACTGCATAATTTACAGCAGTATATAAAACTTAAGAAAACAATGATTTTTTTGTTAAAATAAAATATTTTAAAATAAATTCCGTGATTAGCCCTTTACGATTGTTCTCCCTGCTCAGACGCGCAGTGTGTATCGCGTAGCATGCCTGTGTATAAATACGGCTCGAAGCGCCGCGACTCAGGGCTCAAGTTATCGGGACGCGTCTTGCAGATTTTTTTTTTGACGTGATGAGCCTCTTGAAAAAGAGTAAAATACTTTTTTTTCATTTATTTTTTTTCTCTTTTTTAATAAAATATTGGTTTCCAACTGCAAAATAACAAAGTAAAATTTTGAAACCACTTCACAAATAACCCACACGAACAGTAAAACTGACCGATAATTAAAAAAAATTGTTTAGTTTAATACAGTTCATAGCATATTTTACTGAATTGAACTAAATATAAAACGGTTTTTGGAAATTAGTTTTTTTTACCCGTTAGCCGTTCACCCCCACCTATAGCTCGAAGTTTTTTCCACCCCAGTAAAACAGGGCCCAATTTCTCCTTCCTCCATCAAATTTTCGTTGCCTTACCCGCTCTAAAATTTCGAAACTGTGTTTTTTCTTCTCGTTAGAATTACTTTTATTGTTTTTTGTGTGATATGATAATGATTGATATTAAATATTAAGGAGAAAGAATGCACTCTAATCACTATAAAAATTGATGATTGTCTTATTATAATAACACACATTTAGAAATTCATTTTTAATGGAAAAAATGCACCTAAAATTTTTTTTTTTGTTTTTGTGTTGCCAGTTTTTAATTTTCACAGTTTAGGAGATTATGTGACTTGTTTATAGACCAAAGCTAAAATCTTTCAGGCTAAAAGTAGGGGCGTAACTGCTCCCCGCCAGGAAGAAAAGCGTCTTTTACTGTATGAGAGAGGGTACAAAAAAGAAAAAAATAAAATTTAAAAAAATCTTAGTCTTTTTAGTTTCTTAAGTTTAAACCTATACTTTATAAAAATTGCTACACGATGATATGTTTTACTACGTTGAAGAGCTTTAATATATCAGTTTGTGCTAGATAAATTTGGGTTTTTTAATTAAACGTCACAATAGTTGAAATCATCACTAAAATAGTATTTTCGTGAACAATGATTTCGAATTAGTAAAAATAAAGGTGAAATTTGTGTTTTGAAACTAATTTTAAAATTACATAGATTGTTTTTAATGTTTTGATTTTAAAACTATTAAAATTTAAAAATTAATTTTAAAAAGTCTATTCCAAACTTTTAAATTAAGCATTTTCTGTAATCGAAACAATAAAAAACTGGAAATCAAGCGCGCCAGCAGCGCCGTACCTACGAAGCGGAAAAAAACTAAAAATCCCCAAAAACTGTTTTTGCTTTTATAATATTAAAAAGAATTTAATTAATTTTAATGAGAAGGGGTTGAGATTTCGAACCAATAAATATTTGAAATATTTTAAACTGTAAAATTTACTAGTCGCTCGCTGTTCCTCAATTTTCCCTCTACATAGGATTGGCGCTAGTAGTTATTGTACCCTCTTCCTACACTAAAAATCTCTTATTCAGAACTAGTCTATAATTTACATTGATATTAATAATATTCACGAAGCTTTCACATAATAAATCATAATAATTGATTAGTAAAAACAAATTAGCGTGTTTGCCGTATGTAACGTTATATACGCTTTATTTTAAATAACATTTTATCAGTTAATTCAAGCTATTAATCCTTAATCTTAATTAGTGAAAAAACGTAAAATGTCACGCGCAGGTTTAGGTATAGTTTTTAGCGAATTAAACTTCCGGTTCGAAGTTCCCAACTTACGGCTCGAACGTCCCTACTTGTAGCTTCAATTTCTTTATTTTTGGCTCCAAGTTAACTCAGTTCCATCAACTCTCAATGCTAATAAAACACATAACAAATTAAAAAAAATTGGAATCGTCAGAAAAAACTGTTGAACTTCAGCCGAAAGTAAAGAAATGGTTTGGAGTTACGTTTAGGCATATAGAAGGCTTATGTATATGTTTAGATTTAATAAAGGATCCGCCAGGTACCACCTTTCGTGAGTGTGGGGTGAAAGTCCCTAGCCAAAAGCTGAATTAAACCTAAAAGGATCCGGTGTCGCAGAATAGATCTTCCCCCCTATTTTTCTTCCCCCCGGAAAATTTATTCTAGTGCGCTCTAGAATAGATCTTCCCCCCGGAAGATTTATTCTGGGTCACTCTAGAATAGATCTTCCCCCCGGAAGATCTATTCTGATTTACGCCAGAATAGATCTTCCCCCCTCAGAATAGTTAGTCACCCCCGAAGATCTATCTGGTTCAAACACCAGAATAAATCTTCCCCCTCAAAAATTTGCATAAATTTTAAAATGATACGCGAGAATTTGTTAGGGCAAATTTTAAAAACATAATTTTTAACACAGAAGGTTAAAATGTTACATTTAGAAAAAAAAATAATTTGTTTTTTGCATTTTTATATAAATCAACTTTAGCTTTAATTGTTGTTAATTCAAAAAACAGTTGAGCATTGACATTAATAATTAAGTATTATTTAGTTGGTTTTCGGAGATAAAAAAATACGTTTGCATTAGTTCGTTTGTTTGAGTATGTAAGAAAATATGCCATAATTAAATAAACTGAATATTTTTTAAAAAAAATTAATATCGTGAAAAGGTTCTTTTAAGTTTATCAATTTTTAAGACAAAGTATAATACAAAAAAGACATGAAAAAATGACACCAGTTTAATTTCTTTTCAATCAGTATTTAATTCATTATTTACCTTTCAGTTTTTGCTTCTTATAAAACATAATATATAGACAAAAATTGAAATAAGAAGAAATAAAAATTAGATTATGAGTATCCATAAGTGTTTATTTTTTTTATTTAAAAGTCAATACGAAAAAAAAAAAATCCTTCATGTTCAGCAGTTAATTCAACATTAAACAGGTTTAAAATTGTTATTTTTTTGTTGTTTAGGTTGATTTTTAGGTTTTGCTTAGGCTTAGGAAAAAAGTTTTTTTTGTCTTTAATCAGAAAGTGATATTTTTCGAAGATATGCAGAATGTATTTTTTCTGGCGCCGCCAAACTTTCCTACGAGTTCTAACTTTTTTCATAATATGTTACTTAATATTTTAAACGGTTAATATTTTGAATTTAAGTTTTCTGCTTAGGCTTGCTTAGGGTTCACATTTTAGCTTTATAGGATCGAAATCCTAATTTTAAATAAAGCAATCAAAAGGTGTTAATTTAAAAAAGGCAGGTTTTTTTTAAATATTTCGGACATCTCAAATGTGTGATTAAAATAAAATTTATTTTTTGTGTTTATTACTAATTCTTTGATCTGAAACCTCGAGTATTTTTTATGAATTTTTTTATTAAAAGAAAAAAAAACCTAAATGACGCAAAAAACAAAAAAAGGCTGTTGTTTTTAGTATGCAAATAATTGTTACATGATTTATAACAAGGGGGAAGATTTATTCTAGAGTGAACACCAGAATAAATCTTCCCCTCTCTGCTAAGAATTTTATGCAAATTTTTGCTGTATGCTTTAACACAGGGGGGAATAAATATTCTGAAGGGGAAGATCTGTTCTGGCGTGAACCAGAATAAATCTTCATGGGGGGAAAATCTGTAATGTGGGAAGATCTATTCTACGACAGGTAGTGAACCACGGGGTGCACGCTTAGTTTTCTAGAAGAAAAGTTTTTTTAGCGACCTATGATGTCAATGTTTCACTGGGTTCATTACACCAAGAGTCAGCTCTAAAGGCAATCGCTAATAAAGTTTACATAACTTATTTTAACATAATTCAAGAATATATTAGTGATTGTATATTACTATTTTTTTATAAATTTATTAAGTTAAATGAAACTAGACTAAAATTAATGCTCAATAAATATGAGAGAAACTCAAAATGTGCTCGTGAAATTCAAAGTGATGCACGGAAAAATTTTACGAGCATAAAAAAAATTAATGATCCTTTTATTAAAAAAAAACACTTGAAGTTTAAGTTATCGTGAGCGCAGTAAAAATCACATTTTTACAAGCTTTTGAAACATTAAAAACTCTTCAATTTAGAAATATAGCCTATAAGCCAACTTCGGTCTAACTTTTAATTAAGTCCGTTAACACGCTTATAAGCGACATGTTTTTGAATCATATTCTCGCATAATCTTTATAAAAAGATAGTTGCGTTTTATGATCGCGTGACAAGTAAGTCAGGTTTTTTTTTGTTTCTTTTGAACATTTAATTAATTAACTTTATATTTTAACAATGGGTCTCCTGAATATGGCAAGAAAGACGGCAAAAAACAATTTTATTAACTAAAAAGAAGGCCAATACTTTCGTCCAATATTATAAAATAAAAAAAATATTAAAATAAAATAAAATATATAGCTAAATACTGTATTCCTTTATTTAATTCCCGATTACGTATTATAATGTTATTACATATAAAAAAGTTCATTTCCCTATAATTACGAGGACAAGCGTATGGGTTTTAAATTAAATATACTCTGAGAAAATATGGTTTAAAAAGTGGCTTAAACGCGCGTTAAAAGACTTAATTAGAAGTTTTTGGTTATTGGCAATGAACAATATATCAAAGCATATTAAAACAAGTAGAAAATTCAGCTTATTATCTTTAGCGTAGAAATATAGTCAAAGTCATACGGTGACCATAGTACACATTTGCAACAAGCGGGCTACAATGCTCTACTTACCAGATATGAAATACCGATAGTATAGAAAGAATTTCTCAAAGTATAATAAAACACAGTAAAAAAGTCAAATTATTGTCTTTGGCGAAGGGGTGCAGTCATATGGTCACCAAACTGAGCATCTGTTCCAACAGAGCTACAATTCTTCATTTGCCAAGTATAAAGTATAATATAAAGTATCAGTAAGTATTCCAAAAATTTCTCAATTTATATTCAAACTAAGTAAAAAAGTCAAGTTATTTTCTTTGGCGGAGAGCAGCTATCTAGTGGAGTGCTTAGTGCACAGCACATTTGTGATGGTACTGAAAGTCCCAGGTCCAGATCAACAATTTTTTAAAAGAAATTGTTTAAAATTTATTAAATAATAAAAAGGCAGGTTATTTTTTGGCGGAGGGAAACAGTCATATGAGAACCATAGTGAACATCTTAGCCAAGAGAGCTAGCTACTAATTTCTCATTTACCAGGAGGGAAAGGAAATACCAATAGTTCAGAAGGAATTTTTCAAAATATATTAAAACACAAAAAAAATCAGATTATTTTTTTGGCGAATGGAAGCAGTCACATGGAGTACCTACTGCACATCGGTGGGCGTGAGGGTACCCAACCCTTTAGGTTCTTAGTATCCAGCACCGGTTGCCTAGGAGGAGTTATTTCCACAGACAGATAGAGAAATAGACAGACAGACAGAGCCATGGATTGATGGATGGACACGCGCCTTTAACTATAAGATACCGAAAAATATGGAAGTCTTGACGAAGTGCCGTGTGCCGTTGTATGCCATTAAAATGGCATCTTCTAAATAGTTCAATAAAATAACAAACTTTGGTAAAAATATATTACGATGAAAATTTCAATTTGCAGAAAAGTTTCAAAGGGCAATTTAAATAAAGATATAAGTAAAAAGAGGTAGGATAAGAATGGACACCGAAAGTATTCAAAAATTTTTACAAAAACAATTTTAATTAAAAAAATTATATGAAAGGGTAAACTATAATACAAAAATTAAATTTAAATTAAAATAAACTAAATAAAAATTTATGAATCTATTAATAAAACGTAGATCTCCCCCCAATTTGACTTCGAAATTTTACATAGTTGGAAAACGTAAAAGGAAAACGTTTTTTTTATTTTAAAACTTTATTTCTGTCTTAAAAAAGATTATATTTAAAAAACAATAAATGTTTTTTATGGGAATCTTGTGCCTAACAATTTGTCATTTTTGTGCATGACAGTTAAAATGCTCAAAAATGGGTAGGAAGTTTTATTTTAAGTAGGGAGTTGCATATTTTATTTAATATTATAAAATATTTAATATTATATTTTCGATATTTTTAAAACATCCCTTTGAATAGGTTAAGCATAAATTATATGTTTACTCTGGCTTTAAAACTAAAAAAATATGTGATGCAATACGTGTTTTTCTTTTAGCTTAACAGAGTTATTCACACAATTAAAAAAATCTATTCTATTTTTCTAAACACAATAATTGCTGAAATTAAATACCTTGTGCCAAGTGTTTTTCTTGACAATGTAAAAATAAGATATTCCACTGGAGTTAAAGCTTCCGATAAAATCCATTCGTATGTCTAAAAAAAAATTAGTATAAATAATTAACCAATAACCAATAATTAGTATGAATCAATGCCCAAAACTAATAAGCCCAATTCATAGTTCTGTAGTTCCAAAATACAAAGATAGGATTTTAGAATTAAAATTTTAAAAACTTTTACCAATTTAGAATCAAAACGTTTATCCATTTAACACGTTCTGATTTTTGATAGCACAAACCCGTCTAAAACGCAGATCGGAAAGGCGTTTAGTAATAATCTGGTTCATACTTCGTCCATGGTGTGGAAATAACAAAGCGAAAAAACTTTGATTTTAGGTGATTTTGGCTTTTTTGTATTTTTCTTGTATTTTTGGGACTTTGAACTGAAGAAGAAGTATAAAAATTTTTTTGAAACTCAAAAACACTTAGACTATGCAAATTCAAACTTCTGGTTTTTGTGCTTTAGACTTTTTGGACACTTTGGACTAAGTATACCGATCCTAAACTTTTCGCCTTGGCTGTCTTCTTAAAATTGGGTCCGTATCCCTCACACTATAAAACGCTAGACGTGTTTTGCATTTGCGTGTTAATACTGTCGATAATTAGAAAGTATTAATCCATGATATTCTGCGAGAGTGAAGTAGCGCTTAGTTGTGTAAAATGAAACGCGTTAATGTACGCCGTCATAAGTGGCTATGGATATGAGTCTTCAAAAATTAATTACATAAGTTTAAGACGCGCTAATAATCAGTAAGGGTCAATACATTTCGCTAATGTAAAGCAATGCTTATAAGCGATTTCTTTTATTTATTTATAATTCGCATAATGCAGGACACAGCTAAAACATTCAAAAATGCACTGAAATAAGCGAAGTTTTACATTAACAAAACTATAATTTTGAAAAACAGTCCAAGTTGATGCACGCCGTAAGAAGCGGATGTGCAATGTAAAAATTTATTTCTCGGGATAAAATTTCTTAAATGATGCAGCTTCAGCCAAACGATTTCAGAATATAAGGAATTCTTAATACCGCCGGTCAGTTGTATAACAAAAATAAATCGAAACTGAAAGGGTTATTTTAAATGCTTAACAATAATACTTCTTACTTCGTTTACAGGTATCAGGTTAGCTTCAACATTATTAAATTCAAACGTGTATTCTTCATCTGAAATTAAAATTAATAAACATTGATTAAAATAAAAACTGTGTTCATTAATAGCCCTGAAAGTTAGTGCATTAATTGTTATTATATATTATACTATAAATAATTCAGAATTTTTTGTGCTGAGTATGTAAAATTTCTATGTGTTATTAGAAATATAAATATTTGTAACAATTTCTACCATTTCATCATACTGAAAACAACTAAGACAGGTCTTAAAATCATCAACCGTCAAACAAACTTTTGGCGTGGAGGCGCGAGGGCGTTTAGCGTAGCAAATCTCACAAATGTTATTTAAGCCTAGTGAGACCACGCAGGGTGTTATTATGCCCCCTCGTCGAAGTTTTAAATACAACTTTGTGACGAGACTTTGCAGTTGCGACACCGAGACACGACGGTCCCGACAATAATGCGTTTGCAGCCTTTTTACTTTTTGCATAAAGAACGCAGATATAAACCTTTTAAAGTTTGTTTACAACAAATGCAGTAAAGAAGGAACCTTTAAATTGTTTTGACATTATTTGATCTATAAAAATCCTTTAAGATTGTTTAAAAACTAAACTAAGAAATATTAAAACTGGCAAAAACAAAGTAATAAATGACCTATATTTAGGAATTAATTAGGATTAAAAGTTTGCTTTAAATATTAGAGTTAATAATGTAATGGGATTTATAATATAGCCTGCATATATACATAAATAATGAAAAATAAACTGCAAATCTACCTGTACATTGTATTTCTCTAAAAAATAAGAATCCATTAATTTAAATTAACATTATCTAATGGGTTTTGGGTAAAATTTTTTGATTGTTTCATTTTTTTCGCTTTCTACTGTAGCGGCATTTAAGTTTAAAAATAACACAAAACTTAAAAGAGCTACAAAACAACTTTTTCCACATTAAGATTTGCAATCATATAATGCTATAATACGCTTAAACGATGAAAAAAATTGCATGAATTTGTATCTTATGGTATGCTGCTCCATAAATCATGATGCAGGAAAATAAATAATTATACTTATTTGATTTACCTCGAAAACTTAAAACAAGAGTTGAAAGTCCTTGCTTAAGTGCGCCGGTTATGGATTTAACATAAATTCTTAAAGTCATCCGAAATTAATTTGTTATTAAATTGAATTGAATAGTTAGTGTATACATATTGATCTAAAACAGATAAATAATACACTTAATATACGTTATGGTTACATTATTGTATCAAATTTGTCTGAAATAAATATTTTATTAAATTAATCGCAAATATTCTCAAGATTTTGTTCAAGCCGTAAATAAGGACCTTAGGTGATTTAGGGACATTAGCTGATAGCACTGAGTGCTGATAGTGGAGCCGAAAATGAAGAACTTGAAACCGAAAGTCAGGAAATTATAGGAGCTGAAAGTGTGAACTCTTAAAAATCCAGCCCTAAGCCTAAGCAAAAGCCCAAATCTATAATCCCCAACTATTTTTTACTTTCGGCTCCAACTTACCATTTTCGTCGTTTTAAGTTCTGAAGCGGTAACAAGGGAACTTGGATCCGCAGGAAATCTTTGGGAACATATATAGAACCGCGAACAATGGAAATTGAGAGTCCTTAAGAAAACATTTGTTTGGACTTAAATTAAGGCTTCGCTCAGGTTTATGTATTAGTTTTATCCATCTTTATTTTCAGCTTCAAGTTACCTGGTTTTGGTTTTAAGTTCCAGCTCCAAGTTTTCTTAGGTCCATTGACCTTAAATACTTAATTAGATCTAAAACTTCTATATTCAAAATGTTTAAGGTAATGATTATACAAGAGCAAAATTTATTAATAACTAAACTTGTGATCAATCAAAGGAGCCCAAGAACTTTAAATACATAATGTCAATATTTATTTAATTAAAATACGGTGAAAACAGCATTAATAAAAACTAAAAGCAGTTTTTATGAATTGAATGAACTCTAATTAAGCAAATTCGTAAAACATAAAACTAATAGAAAATAATTGCTAAGTATTATAATTTATTACGTTTTTAAATAATTAACATTTTGGTAGAATCTATAACTGTATTTGCTTAAATGTTTCTATGCTAATACTTGATTTGCAAAACCATTCTTAGTATCTGATTTGATAAGTATATTTTATGTTTTTTTTTCTTTATTTTTTTGTTTGGATAATATTATAATTAGTTGAGAATCTATTGTTTGAAATCAACACTAAATTAATCATCATTTATAAATAAACGGTAAGGGGTCTTTGGAGCTGCTTCATTAAACATGTGTTGACTTGATGCTATATCAGCACGCTGTTAAAAAGTCGTGCTGTGTGTTTTCTTACGAAATCTTATATTGAACTTTTTATCTGAATGGCACAAATTTATATTTATACTTTTATCTATGCTTGTTTTAAATACAAGCTAATATGGCAACAAATAACCCTTAGTTAAGAGTTAATATAAATTATAGAGGTTAAAGCTTTTTTTAGTTTTTAATTAAAACAAATATGCATAAATTTATTTAAATATCAATTTATTTCATTTAAACAAAAAGTTCGTCAAGATTTTTGTAAAAAAACACAAAAATTAAAATATTATCAGAGTTTTAAACAACGTATGCTAACATACCATTCAACACGCGTTTAGTGGAACGGTCCAAACAGGAGTTCTTAAAGCTGTCGTTTGGGATTGTGCAAATCGAAAAACCGAGGCGCCTAAAAACTCTTTTATACGCAAAGTATAAGAGAGGGAGTTTTCAATAAAAACGATATGTAAATAGTTAGTATTCCCGTACATAAACAAAGTTATATGAATAAAAAGCTAGTGTATCACACAGAGTAAACATTATTGCTTATTATTATTTTTGTAATTTTTATAACTTCTACTTATATATTGTCAGAAATAGACTATAGCACGAAATTTAGTAAAACCTTCTGCCAAAATAGAGCTTTTTTTAAAACAATTAGAGTTTTACAAGGAGGTGCTTGCTGGGTATGTGAGGTTTTAAAACCTGTTTACCGCTTATACCAGGCATACCGCTTACATTGTATACCAGGCAAGCACAAAAAAAGCCTACTACACAAAAATTAATTCCGCCTGGTAATAAAAGGGCAGCGGTGCGAAGGCGGACGTAGGGTAATTATCATATAAAGCAGACGGTAGGAAGTTGGTACTACAGAAGGCTCCGCTGATTCACTTTTTCCGCCTCATATTCTATTTTTATTAATGGATGGATACGTTTAAAAGAATTTATACGGAAGATTTTCCGGCCGGACATATAAAAATATTTATCCCATTTTTTTAATATTCCGGAACAACGTATGTTTTTGATAAAATTAAAATTCCATTTAAAATGATTTAAGTTGATCAAACTAAAAAACATTGAATTTTTTCATAGCAAAAAAAAACATTTGTATTAAATTTTAATTAGCTTCAAATTTTATACTGCTAATAATAATGTTGTTACTATTTAGAATTACCGAATTGCCTCATAAGAACAACAATTCATTGCAAGGGATTCTATCGTAGAATGCAAAGCTTCTTTAAAACCAATCATCCAAGCATGTGCGAATTTATTCAGGATGCTTTTATGCTTACTTTGTTTTATTAATTCACGTTCACGAAATTTTCATATTTTTTACTTAATTTAATAACATTTCATGGGTGGCGCGGGAGCGCCACGGGGCGATTTAGCCCCGTGGCGCCGCGCCAACCATAATTAGAGAACGTGGGTAAATTTTGAAATTCAGAACCTTCTTCTTCTTCTTCTTCTTATTATTATTATTATTATTCCAACGCTCCATCCTTAAAAGCGATATTCCTCATTCGTTACTGATTGATCAAAAATAAACATGGGCTCATTAGGAAGAAGAAGGAATTACGCAACTTTCTTAGGAAGCACTTTTTTAATTTAGGTCCTTGTTATCGATTTATTGATCAAAATAAAAAATTTGAAAAAAAAACAAATAAAAACTCCCAACAGCACAATAGCAGCCTTTTGGCAACAATAAGGATTGTACAGAGCAGACAACCAACATCCCCTCATAGAAACCGCACAAAAAAAGCAGACCAGTTTTAATTGGTGGCAGAAACGGAACCAGTTCCCAGCGCCATCTGCTTCAACCGCGCGGAAAACGGAGAAAACAACAGAGTACTTTTTTTAATTCTTGCATTACTGATGACAAAATTAATTCAAAATTTTTATTTATTTAAAAAATAATAATAAGCGTCGGTGGCGCGTTAGCGCCACGCGACGGTAATCATCGGTGGTGGGGGATGCCATACTGCAATTTAACCCACGGCACCGCGCTAACTATACTTAGAGAACGTGAGTAAATTTTGTAATTCATGTTGGCGCACGACATCGCGCCAACTATATTTAGAGAACGTAAGTAAACTTTGTCTAGAGCGCAACTGCACCGCACTAAGTATAATTAAACAACGTGGGTAAATTTTTAAATTTAAATGTGGGTAAATTTTTTAATTTAAATTCATCTTCTTCTTCTTCTTATTTTTTATTTAAAAAAGTATATCTCGGCAACGGAATGATTATAAACATATGTCATCGCGCAGCTAAAACTATAGTTTATTAGGCTATTTTTTTTATTTAATTAAAAAAAGTGGTAGACTAGCCTTGAAAAATGCTCTAAGAATAGTGCAGGAAAAAGGGGCGATTTTTCCCCGGACGTATGTTTAGACAGAAAAGATGTGGACTAGGCTGAGATGGACATTATGTGGACTATAGGAAATTTGCGTTTGGTTTGGGAAGCTGCTCACTAAATAAAAATTTCTACCATATGATAATGTTTTGTTTATACATTGATCTAATCACACAGCATTGTTGCATGTTTTTAAGTTTGATGAAATATCAATTTAAAAAATCATACTCACAGCAATCTTTGACAAGCGCGAAATCGCCACTTTTTCAAATTTATAGTTTTTTTTTACACATACAAATATAACCTTCTAAGTATACATTTTAGCAAGTTCTTACTTCCAGCTCTAAGTTCCAGCTTCAACTGCCCTCGACTCTAAAACCCTAATAATGAATATTTATTTAAGAAATAATATTTCCACAATTTGTTTGTAATATTAACGTGTTTAAATTTTTAGTGACTGTGAGCGTGTTTGTTTTTCTATATACTCGCTTTTTATAACCTCATTTAAGAAAATTAAAGGTGTCGAAAACTGGAAATTTCGAGCCGCGAAAATGGAAACTTTGAGCCTTTAATTTTTTGGGTTTATTTAGATTTAGGCTTAGCGATCTTAATTTTGGTCCAGAAATTTCTCAGTTTCGGTTTTTTTGTTGCTTATTTTCGGCTGCCAGTTATAGTTCCATCCTCGTCTCCAAAGACCCTAAATTCTATATTAAACGAAAATATAGTATTCAAATTGGACAATTTTACAAAGAGGAGGTCGTGCGCTAACATAAATCAATTAAAAATAATGTTTGCATATTTTTAAACAGAATTAAAAATTTGGTATACTACTGCAAATGAGCAGACGTTCGGGTTTAATATAATACTGCTGAAAAACAATGTTTTGCTTTTTATAATATTCTAACAACTCTAACCATAGCAATACCAATACTCTTTCTTCATTTTAAACACGAAGTAAAAATTGGTGTATTACTGCAAATTATATAATGCTTCTGATGGTGCTAGCGATTACATTATTAGGTTTTTCCACCACTTATTGGTAATAAGTATTACTCATTGAATGTGATATACCAAAGTAAAAAAAGTGCTAAAAATGGATCAAAAATTTTGGTGAAATTTTTCTGTCATTCATGTCAAGAATGCATAAGAGTAGAGAATGTACGACTGTGTGTTAAACGGTTGTTCAAATTATAGGTAGATTTTTTTATCATGTAGAAAAAAAAATCTGCGAACGCAAAACTCATAATTATATGAAGTTTTTCAACATGATACACTGTCGAATAATTCAAATTGTATTCCACGTTTTAACATATACAATAATTTATACGTACGTTGCAACAAAAAAATCGAGAATATTTGACAATATTACGTGAAAAAACCTCATCTAAGAATTTTACGGTTGCAGCTTTTTTGCAGTTTGAAGTTTTGCAGTGTAAAAAATTGTAAACGCAAAATGCATAGATTAAATTTTTCTGCATAATACTGTCGAATATAATTTAAATTATTTGAAATATTTTATGTTTTAACATGTAAAGCAATTTATACGTCGGATTCCACAAAAAAACGTTAAATATTTGACAACATTACGTGAAAAAACCTCATCAAATAGTTTTACGTTCGCAGGTTTTTTGTTTGCGTATTTGCGGTTATCATGTGGAATAATCTACATTATGGCGTAGGAAAATCATCATGCAGATTTTTTAACAAACCGTACATAATTCCACAGGTCGTAGTAGATTTTTTAAATGATAAAAAATCTGCACCGTGGAATAATCTACCTATAATGTGAACAACTGTTTAACACACTGTCGGACATTCTTTACTTTTATGCATTCTTAACATTGTCAACCAATTACAATGTTTTATAAAAACACCCGTAAGATTTATTTAAAAATGTTAAAGATAAATTCTATCAGGGTGAAAATAGATGAGTGGTAAAATAACCACTCGTTCTTTGAGAAAATATCACGTGCAGAGAAACACATGACGCTACTAAATAATAATTGGTTACATAACCGCTCAAAACTTTTTTTAAATTTTCATGCTCGTGTTTTATTGTTTATTTCTTCCTGGCGGAGAGCGGTTACGCCCATAATTTTAGCCTGGAAGACTTTAGCTTTAGTAATAAAATTATTTTGAAATGTTAAAAATTATGTTAAATGAAATTTACTTTAAAATAATTTACCTTAAATTCCAACCTAATAAAAAGCTACATAATTATATAGTAAAAAGAAAATAATAACGCTATATCTCATAAAAAAGATATATCTCATATCTTACAAATAAACGTGACAAAACGACAAAGCAGTAAGCTAAATATAACGGCGTAACGGTAGTATCATTATTATTAACATAAGCATTATTTTATCATTCAGAGCGTAAAAATGATGACCATATCCTGTTACTTGGTGACAACTGAGTAGATAAAACGATAAAGTTCATTATCATTAGGATAAGAATAAGAGCTTTCATTGACTATACATTTTAAAAACATTAATATCAAAGATTATTATGGTTATCGTATTTTTTAAGTAGTCGGCCTATTTTTGAATAAAAATAGCTTAACATCATTGATCATTATGCTATAAGAGTATTGGTTATTCTTATTATATAATTACACTCTTGCCAATAGGCATTTTGGTGATAAATTATGCATATAAAAAACTATTTATCTTCTGAATATTTATCTGCTGCTTGAATTTCCATGCTACAATATACTTTTCTTTGAATTATAAATGAATATCTCGTCCAACAGTGTTTGTTTTTGGTCAAAATGCCAAGAATATTATCTTCAAATTAAATAGGGATTTAAGAGGCTAAAAGTGATAATGTTATTGGTAAGGGATAAATTCCATTTAATTAACTCTTTCTGATTATAATTGCGTTTCGGAAGTGGAGTGTTTTAGTTTGTCGTTCTTTCTTTGTGTGAGAAAAGAGAAAAAAAAGAAATTTCCGCAATGGAATTAACATTGAATTCCGGTGGCCAGTCTTCAGTGGCTTTGAGACTCCATTTTTCGGTTTAATAATCAGCAAGAGATAATCAAAAATAGAAAGCTAAATATTTCATAATTTTATTATGTTTCTTTATTTTTATTATAGTACTGGTTTTTAATTTACTAAATAATATAAAAAGTATAAAAAATAACTTATTATTTTTAATTTACTAGCTTTGAAAAATGCTCTAAAAGTAGAGCAGAAAAAAGGAGCGATTTCTCCTCCGGCGTGTGTTTAGAGAAAAAATGTGGACTTAAGCTAATGTCTTCCTGGCTGAAATAAAGGCGTAACGCTTTCCGCCAGGATGAAATAAACAATAAACCCGCGAGCGAGAAAAATTAAGTTAAAAATTAAAAAAAAGTTTTCAGCGGTTATGTAACCAATTATTATTTAGTTTCGTCATGTGTTTTTCTGCACGTGATATTTTCTCAAAGAACGACTGGTTGCTTTACCACTCGTCTATTTTCACCCTGATAGAATTTATCTTTAGTCTGAGATAGACATTATGTGATCCATAGGAAAGTTGTGTTTGGTTTTTCGCAGATCCACTGAGTAAAAATTTCTACCATATGATAATGATTTGTTTATATGTTGAACTAATTACACAGCACTGCTCCATTTTTTTCTTTTGTCTAATGAAATCTCAAATGAAAAAAAAATCATACACAGCAATCTTGACAAACGCGAAATCGCCACTTTTTTAATTCGAAGGTTACATTGTTTATGCAAGAAACGACGATAAATTTGAAAAAGTAGTGATTTCGCGCTGGTCACAGATTGCTGTGAGTATGATTTTTTCAATTCAGATTCATTAGACTAAAGAAAATAATGCAACAGAGCTGTGTAATTAGTTCAACATGTAAACAAATCATTATGATAGAAATTTTTTTTAGTGGAGCTGCGAAAAACCAAACGCAACTTTCCTATGGCTCGTATAATGTCCTGAGTCTCAATAAGTCTTATAAGTCCTATAAGTCTCTGAGTAAAGTTAAAATCCTTCAGGCTGAAATTCAGGGCGTAACCGCTCGCCGTCAGGGGCGGGTCCACTAAACGCGTGCTGACTACGTGCTATCTTAGCACGTTGTTTAAAACTCTTGTTAATGTTTTAATTTCTGGGTTTTTTCTCGAAAAATCTAACAGAACTTTTTGTTTACATGGCACAAATTGATGCTTTTTTAATTTTATACATATTTGTTGTATATACAAACTATTAAAGCAATAACCCTAGTTACGGGTTAGCAAAACTTCTAAATACGGTTTAAGGCTTTATTAAATTTTATTTCAAACAAATATGCATAAAACTCTTTAATATTAATTTATTCTATCTAAAGAAAGAAGGTCCCATAAGTTTTCTCAAGAAAAAACCCAGAAATTAAAACATTAACAAGAGTTTTAAACAACGTGCTAAGATAGCACCTAGTCAGTACGCGTTTAGTGGACCCTCCCCAGGAAGAAATAAAGAATGAACGCTTGAGAATAAAAATAATTAAAAAAAAGTTTTCAGAGATGATGTAACCAATTATAATTAAGTTGCGTCAAGTGTTTCTCTGCACGTGATATTTTCTCAAAGAACGAGTGGTTACTTTACCACCTAGTCAATTTCACCCTGATAGAATTCATTCTTTAGTCCACAGAAAAAAATTCTGTCTAAACTAGTGTTGTAAAAAGTAGTGATTGTGGATTATTTCAAGTAAAAGTAAAAGTAATTTGAAAAAATTTATATTAAGTAAAGTAAAAGTAAAAGCCAAAATTTTATTTAAGTAAAGTAAAAGTAAAAGCTAGAGCTATTTTTAAGTAAAAATAAGAGTGAAAGTATAATAAAAGTAATTTTGAAACAGAGCAAAACAGCGGTTTTTGAATCTTCAGAGCTCTGTTCTAAAGTTCTTTGCTAATTTTAAATATAAAGTATCAGTTTAATAAGTTTTTTGGTTCGAAATAAATGGTTTTAGCATGTTAGCGGCTTAATAAATTTTCTTCTGCCGCTCATTTTACAACAAGCCCATGAGGAATATACTCGTTAAAATTACTTAAATTTTACTTAAATTAATTTAAGTATTTACGGGAAAAAATACGAGTAAGAGTAAAAGTAAAAGTAATTGAATATTTAAAATTCGAGTAGGAGTAAAAGTAAAAGTAAGTGAAATTTTAAAAGTCGAGTAAAAGTAAAAATAAAAGTAATTCAAAATCCCTTACTTTTATTAGTTTAAGTAAAAGTAAAAGTAACTATTTACAACACTAGTCTAAACATACGTCCGGGGAGAAATCCCCCTTTTTCCTGCTCTACTCTTAGAGCATTTTTCAAGGCTAGTCTACCACTTTTTTTAATTAAATTAAAAATAACCTAATAAACTATAAATTACAAGGTGCTCTAGTTATAGTTGACGCTATGTCGTGGGGCTAAATCGTACTGGGCGCCACCGCGCCACCGATATTTGCAATTATTTTTTTCGACTAAAAAAATTAGAAGAAGAAGGCGAACAAGAATTAAAAATTTTATTCACTTTCTGTGATTATTGTTGGTACGGTGCCGCGAGACTAAATCGCCACTTAAACAATAGAAGAATACCGATTTTACGATAATGAGCGTTAGAATAATAATAATAAATAAAAGAAGATGAATATGAATCACAATATAGAAGAAGATGAACATCCCCAACGTTCTCTGATTATAGTTTGCGCGATGCTGTGGGGCTAAACCGCCGCGAGGCGTTCCCGTGCCGCTGATGACTATAATTTAAAAAAAAACAACTTGAATTAATTTTTCATCAGTAATGCGAGGATTAAACAAAAGTACTTTGTTGTTTTTCACGTTTTTCGCGCGATTGAAGTAAATGGCACTGGGAACTGGTTCCGTTTCCACCACCAATTAGAACCGAGCATCGTCTTTTGCTATTATTGTGCAGTTTCTATAAGGGGCTGTCCGTTGTCTGCTCTGTACAATTTTTATTGTTGCCGAAAGGCTGTTATTGTACGGTGCTGTCAGTAGTTTTTATTTCGCTCTTTTTTCAATTTATTATTTTGATCAATAAATCGATAACAAAAACCTAAATATAAAAAGTGTTTCCTAAAAAAGTTGAGTAATTTTTTATTCTTTCAAATGAGCCCATGTTTATTTTTGATCAATCAGTAACGAAGAAGGAATATCGATTTTAAGAATTGAGCGTTGAAATAATAATAATAAAAAGAAAAAGAAGAGGAAGGTTTTGATTGTCAAAATTTACCCACGTTCTGTAATAATGATTGGCGCGGCGCCCTGGGTTTACATCGCCCCGTGGCACTCCCGCGCCACCCATGACAAGAATAGAACAGGAAAAAAGGAAGATTTCGTCTGGGGCGTAAGTTTAAAACGAAAAGATGCGGACTAATCCGAGGTGAACACATGAGGACTATAGTGAATTAGCATCTGGAATGTGCAGTTGTTAAGTTATTAAAAAAATGTAGGCCATATAATAATTATTTACTTATTCGGTTAACCAATTACACAGACCAATTGTAGTTTTTTTTATAGTGCGATGGAATGACAATTAAAAAAATTATGCTCACAGCAATTTTTTAAAACTAGAAGGTTGTAATAGGATGTTTTAGAAACAAAAACAACTATATAAATTTGGAACAGTGACGATTTTGCAATTGTTGCGACGAGCGTGATTTTTTGATTGCCATTGCATTTGACTATGTGAAACTGCAGTCGTGTATTGAATTTACAAAATAAGTAAATAATTATCATATGGTCAAGATTTTTTCTGTCTAAACATAAGCCCTGAGGAAAATCGCCCCTTTTTCTGATGTATTCCTAGAGCATTTTACATAGCTAGTCTATCACTTTTTTAAATTGAATCTTAAAAAATGATAAATTAAAATTTGACCTAGACAATCACATAATTTTCTAGTAATTCCGTTATTGATGTGCAGACTAAACATGCAACAAATATTTGTCCGCGTTTTTTATAATGATTGACACGTTAAATGTGAATCTACTTCCTCAAAATCTTTGTCAAATAACTTCACTGTTTAAGCTAGTGTCGTAATACAAATACGGGTTTAATAACTGTGCTAACCGACTTTGCTTTTTTCGCATTAAATTTAAAAAAAATGTTTGATTATTAATAATAATAAGAAGAAAAATAAATAAATAAAATAAATTTGATTTTTGAATTCGGCCAATTATGGCTGAATATATTTTAGCGTGTTTTTTTGTGTTCGCGTTTCAAGCTTTTAAAAAATTGTGTATAATATTAATTAATAAAAGAAGAATAAAAAGATGATAATATGAATGGTTTCAAATTTACATTCTTTTGATTATTACTAAAACATGACTTTAAATTTGGCCGGGTTAAAAAAATTGCGAAATTCTGTACCGTTTAATGAATCCAATTTTAATTCTGATTAATAAATAACAAAGCAGAATTCTCAATTCTAAAATATAAGCTTTAGAATAATAATAAAAAGAAGAAGAAAAACGGCGCCGGTGGGTTAAATTGACCGGTGGTTCTCTCGCGCCATCTTTGATATTTAAATGCTTTAATTTAATTTAATTCAATCAAATGCTTTTTTATAAACTCTTGAAAATATGCGGAAATAATAAAGCTTATTATTTATTTGAGTTCTTTTTTTCTTTGTCGGCACTGGGGAGCATTTTGAATTATGTTTTTTTTCGCACCTCATTCGGTGGTGCAGTTATTAAATTTAATAAATAAGGAAACCATATGTTACCAAATCAAATTAAGCAAAAAAAATTCGAGATATAAATTTAAAAAATAAAAAAATAGTTACTTGTTATTATTGATTTGTTAGTTTGTGTTTTTTTTTGTTTTAGAATGATATCACAAAACCTGCTATTGTTTATTCGCCCGACAATTTTGAGGAAAAAATCTTTGGCACAATTTAGAATTCAATTTTTTTGTTGAAGAATCAGTACTACACTTAGCTCGTTCCCGTGATTGCCTTTTCCTTGGTTACAACCGTGAAACCAAACGTATGACCTAGGTCGTACTTAGGTTATACATAATTTTTGTGCGTGATTAGTGCCCAATAAGCCAGGAAACTGAAATGGGTAAAGCTGTACGGTAACAATGTAAAGTTTACCCGGTAAGGTTTGCGTACGACATTGGTCATACAAAAATGCCACCACCGTGAGACAAAGGTTTCACATTTGTTGTGCGAAGGTTTCACGGTCGTAACGGGGAAAAAGGCCATCACGGGAAGGGGTGAATATTTGACATTAGGAATGACATACACTTTTTTGATTGTTATTTGTGATAAAACATTTAATGTATTTAACTTTAATTAAATGTATTTTTGATATTTACAGAAAAAACTCATTTGTTTTATTTAAACGAATATAAATAACTCGAAAATTAAAAAAAATACATAAAAAAGATAAATTATACGAAATAACATAAACCCGGTGCTTATAACATTAAAATAACAGAATAACAGAATGTATTGTCCACGGGGCTTTTTTTAATTAAAATCAGGATTAGATTGGGTTTCCGAAAGGTTCGCCCTGGATTTTCTTTGACCCGTTTCTTCGAAAACCTCACACGACGCTATTGAACCAGCAAAATTTTCATGCAACTGGATTTGATCCAGACCCACATAGTAGTTGGGCCCTAAGTTTTCAACCACAAACAAAACCTAAAAATATATAGTCTATCCAAAAAAACGTTTATTTATAAAAATATCGAGTGATCCTTATTTTACCACAAAACGTTTAGCAAAACGTTTAGCTTGTGAAATATTTTCCTTCGCTTCGCGTAAATCTACTTTTGGCAACGAGTATTCAAGTTTTTCGACAGCGTATATCTTTTAAAACCAAATATTTTTAAAAAATATGTATTTTAGCCGTTATTTGCGCAAAATATTGTTAAAAACACGGTTATGACATTTGTTAATGCAATAATAAATTAATGTATGTAAAGAATAATAAATTACGTCCAAATCATCCAGACACGCATTAAAACTAAATGAGGAAGGAGAACTATTAAAATCTCCATGGGTTAGTAAGTATAGTTGTTATGATTGGAAGTAGCCTTGAATATTTTTTTCATTAATATGCAAATTTCCATATTAGTTGATTGATTAAAACTTAAAAAAAGCGAAATGTTAGTGAAAACGTCGACGGTAGAAAAAATATCAAAAAATCAGAAAAAGTAGAATTTATTACCTATATTTAACTATTATGTTTTTGTTTTACTTAATAGTATTTTAGTTGGAAATTTTGAAAAGCTAATACTTTTGTTAATTTCATTATTGGAGATTTATATTAACTGAATCTAAGTTCAGTATTGTTTTTTTAGAGAAAACCTACGACAATTTATCGCTAGATTGAATAAGTTCGGAATTATTTTATAAAAAAAGCAAAACCATTGTTTTCAACTATCACAAAAATTCAGAAATAGTTCAAAATAATGATATCGAAGAGACTAATGTCTAGATAGAGTTTACTGAATGAAAATTTGGACTAAAGCGCAGCTGCGTTAATGAATCCGCACGTCAAATAAATAAAGCGTTGATTTTCACGCATTTCCTCGAACTGACCAGTGAACGACTGAGCCGCGCGGAGAACTTGGATTTTAACACTGGACTAGGAAATCTGTTACGGGGTCGTTGGCTTGGGCTTAGGCTTAGAGACATGTTTTAGCGATAGTTCATATTTTCGGCTCTAAAATCTGCATTTTTGTCTCCAAGTTCTAGCTCCAAGCATCGTTAACTCCTACAAATCTTAATTAGCAATCTTTCCGTTATACCTTTTAATGTCAATATTCTGAATTTCAAATTTTGTTGTTAGTTGAAAATCATGTTTTTATTAAAAAAATAACGAAAAATATTTAGAACGGTTTTGAATTTGATTATTTGATCTAGGCATAGTTACCGAGCTTTTTAACAGAAAGATATTTAATCATTCTTTGTCAAAACCTACATCATATTTTAGTTGCTATGTATTAAAAAAGTACAAAAAACTTAAATAGGGAACGTAAAACCGTCTCAAAATGATAAAAACTTAAGGCGATTAAAGGAAAATTGGCTTAGAATTAGAATAAAACTTAAGGTCTATTCATACTTATGACAAAACGTCCTTTGGACAAAGTCCAAAGGACAAACCAAAACGTCCTTTGGACAAGCCAAAACGTCCTTTGGACTTTGTCCTTTGGACGAAGTATGAACGCTACTCAGAATTTGTCCTTTGGACTTTGTCCAAAGGACAAAATCCAAAGGTAAAAGTCCAAAGGACAAGAAGTATGAATACGTTGTCCTTTGGACTTTTCCCTTTGGACTTTGTCCTTTGGACAAAGTCCTTTGGACTTTTCCCTTTGGACTTTGTCCAAAGGACGTTTTGTCATAAGTATGAATAGACCTTTAGGCAGGCTTAGGTTTCAATGATGTCAAAAATATTGGAAATCATTCCAAATTAAAGGTTTTTTGGCGATTTTGCCGCAAATTTCAAAAATAAAAAATGCGCAGTAATAAATTAGGATTGATTATAATTAAACTTTTGTTTGTATTTACTATGGAAGAGAGCTTTGCCAGAAATAACTTCACAACTATCAACCTTTTAGAAGCGCTTATAACTGTTTTTATACACTGTTTGAAGGAAAAGTTTTGTGATTAAGATAACAAAATTAAGGATCTGCTTTGGATAAACTTATGGTTTTATATGCACAAACAATTTAATTGGCTTGAAAACATTATTATATTCTCAGAGAATTCAATAAAAAATTAATCTTAAATTTCTTGTTAAAATTATTAAAACAAAAAAACAAAAACCTATCACATATCTCGTTATTACTAACGATATAAGTTTAAGTTTGTTTACTTTATTTGCGTCTTTCATAAACCTTTTTTTTTTCATTAGAGTTAACAATATTTTTAATTTTTCCTATTGTTAACATAAAGATTTAAAAAGTTTATATAAATGGCTTGAGTTTTTTTCGAATGTAATAAAACAAAACTATAAAAATAAATTTCAAAAACTTCATAACACTCCAAAAATCTTTCCTAAAATAAAGGGCTAAAAAAACAACATTTTAGTGAAAAATATTTTCATATTTTGCAAAAAAACACCCATAAATGTTTATAATCAACATAACTGCAACAATTTAGTTTGAAAATATTTAAAAAATTAACGATCAACATAAAATTTGGGACACAAAAAAAAAGGTAAAAGCGTTTATACTGTAGAAGCAAAAGTGACTTTTTTGTCTGTGTAACGGTATATGGTCTTGGAAGCCGCAATTCGGAAATTTGAAGCCGTCAAAAAATTTGGAAACCGCGAAAAATGGGAGCCTAGACCCTGAATAAAAAATTGGTTTGGGCTTGTTTTCAGCTACATTTCTCAACATACGGCTTCATTTTTCCAAATGACATCTCCAAGTTCCCTATTTTCGGCGTCAAGTTTCAACTCTAAATTCCTTTTTTTTTCAAGCACATCATTTTTGTGTTTGCGATCATTTCTTTCGGCTTTAAGGGTGGAACACTACAGAAAAAACCGCACAAACTTTGTACAGTCGCCATTCATTACAGCTGTAACCTATTTTTATAAACTACATACTGTATTATTAATCTTCATGTCCTGAACATCATTTTTTATATTTTGATAAAACATGAAAATTAAAAATAAGCTGTGGGAATGGTTCACAAAGGGGATTCCGACGAATCGCAGGTTTTTTTCACAAAATGACAATTAAAATTTTTTGGTGCGTGTCGATTTTAAAAATTTTTTGTACGTAATTAGAAGACGAGTAGATAAAACTTTCCTGTTGTTTTCAGCAAAATCGTATAATAATAACCCGAGAAAACCCGATATTTTAAAGAGTTTTTTTGAGAAAATTTTATTAACTTTGGAGCCTAATTTCTCAGTAGATCTCTATACGATTTTTAAATAAACAACGCCAATGTTTCAAACTCGTTGAATTCTCCATTTTGATATATAGTTTGTTATAATCTGTTCGTAAACAATTTGATTTGACGTCGGGAAACTACATTTTGAAACGTTCGTTTAAAAGTAGTTTTTAACACAGAAACTGAGACGGAGCAGAAGCCGAGTGGTTAGAGCGTAGGACTCAGAATGCAGGAGCTCTAGGTTCGAATCCTCCTGGGAGTTATTTTTAACACCAAAAAATTTTTTTTTTAATTTTAACTTTTTAATTAAAAAAGTGCACATTATTTCATACTGTATTTAACCCCGAGTACGTGCTTTGAGGTGGTTTTGAAGTAAAATCGGGGTAGAGTCAGAGTGCCCCCCTAGGGGGGTCGCAACCCCCCTTAGCGCCCCCTCGAGGGTCAAATAAAAAAACGAAGTTAGGATTGGTAATCAGGACCCCCGAAAACCCCCGAGTGGTTGTTTTTGGAAAAATCAAAGAAATTTTTGGAACTGTAGTGTTCTACCTTAAGTTTCTTTCTTAAAGGTGCGGTACGGAGTCAAACTTTTTGTCTTCGATTTTGATATTTTTTTCTAAAAGCCTAACCCTGTCCCCAATAGCCCACAAAAATTGTTTCATCAAAATATATCCAGTGGTTCAGAAGATATGACCTCCCCCCAAAAAATGGTGTTTTTTCGATAATTCTGTACTTGAAAAATTGTTTAATGGATATAATAATTAAAGTTACAAAATATGCACTCAAAGAAAGTGGCTACTTTCTACTTTACTTTGATACCTTTATTGTTAAGATTGATGCAGTATTTGTTGAGATATTGTGGGAACGAGACAAGAGAGTATTGGACACGAGGGTACTGGACACGAGGGTACTGGGCTTAAAAAAATTGCGTTCACCACAACCTCGTAGCAAAATCGATTCATTATGCAAAGGGGGACACGAGGGTACTGGACACGAGGGTACTGGCATAGAAAACAGGCGTTAATTTATGCAAAAAAACGATTCCCTGCCTACGATTCCCTGCCCATGTTACGTGACAGTCATTGTTTGCATGCAAACTATTTGGTTTGTTTGCCTGATTCATAAAATCTGACTAAAAAAAAAGGACTTAAAAAAAAAACATTTGTTGCAGTCTTTGGCCCATATATAAGATTAAAATAGTTTCCAGAAGTTACTTTAGATAAATAATTATTTTTTTAACTTAACTAAAAACTAACTATTGTTTCAGTTGAAAACCTAAAAAAAATATAAAAATATTTGATACTTGCTAATAAATATAAGAATGAAAATGAAATAAAACTAAACGAATACCATTATTATGAATACCATTTGCCAGTTAAACCAACAAAATACCTTTTCCCAAACATAATATCTTCCTCAGACCAATTATCCGCTCTAGACAAACGTCCATCAATGAAATTACAATCATAATTATTAGTGATGATCAAAATAAGCACAGGTCTTTTTTAAAAACATGCGTGAAAAACATTTTTTAAATATTTTTTTAGAAAAAAATTTTAATAAACTTATATAATTTTACATAGTGTATTATATTAAACTAATTGTTTCAGTTGATAAAAATATTCACTATGTTTAGTGGTTTGACATTTGCACACCACTACCGTTTGGCTTTCCAGCGCGGTGAGTCCGGATCATTTTGTGGGTGTGGTTGACATGGTTTAGACAACTGTCCCACTCCTGGGCTTTATTGCCGGCAGGTGGCGGTTCCGTTGCCAACCTTTTTCTTTTTTTTTTTTTTTTTTTTTTGGTAATAAATATATAAGCATGTACATACAATTTCAAGTGCAGCTTTACTAGCTTGTATGTTTCCCGTTTTTTCAAAATAAAATTCAATTCAATTCAATTCACAAACGAAATTAATTTTTTTAAAATAAAATAAAAGACGACAACAATTGTTTTTTTTTAATTCTTAAAAAAACTTATTTCAATTGTTTATTGGATGAATGTAAATATTGAAGTTAATTGGACAAGCACAAATTGCCATGGCGGGCTTGCTATGGCTGAATCGTTTATTTACCGATATCACAAGCCGGTCTTATCAGAACAAAATACATTAAGATATCGCTGTGCGGTAAGAACTTGCTCCGAATGTGTTTGGATAGGAGGCGATCATATCATAAAAAAACCAATAAATCACAACCACGCATCTAGTGTAGGAGAAACTGAAGCTATACCTGTGCTAAACTCGAAACAAACGAAAGGGCCACTAGAACTATGGATGACCCTCAGACAGGGCCTGTGCCAGGATTTTTGAAAGGAGGGGGCCAGACTCTAGAAAACTGAAAATAAATATAAATGCGGCGCAAAGCGCCACGGGAAGCGCCACGCCACGCAAACGCGAAGCGTCCGCCGGGGGGTCTGGGGGGTGTCCCCCTAGCCGCCGGAGGCGAAATTTTTTGATTTAGCATTAAAAATGATTAAAATTAGGGCTTAAAAATACATATTTACATTGAATTCAAGGAAGCCAGACCGGCAGAATCCACTTTTGGCATACCCCAAGAAAGAAGGTAGGGAGAAGCAGGGTTCATAATGAAGTTACCTTCGCTTTTACCTCCCGCCACCCCCCTAGACCTACCTCATCTTCCTTATTTTTTACCCCGGCCAACCCAGAAAGGGGGGGCCATGGCCCCCCTGGCCCCCCCCCTGGCACAGGGCCTGCCCTCAGATGATTGTCGGTTCCGTTGTTGCTGCAGTATCTCAAGCTGCATGGGCCAACTTGCCTGGCGAAACAGCTCTCAAAAAAAGTTGTCGGCGAGCCAGAGTGGCCGCAGATGTACCGCCGCCAAATCCTACAAATCTTCAAGATCTCATACTCAAGAGAATTTCAGTTTATGGATCCACCCAACGAACAGATCTTAATATTGGTTTTTGATTCGGGCCCTGATGACCCCAATAGACTAATTATTTTCGGGACTCAGCAAACTAACTATGCACTCTCACAGTGTCATGAATACTACGCCGACGGTACATTCAAAAAAGTTCCACTCTTATTTCATGAATTATGGACTATTCTGGGCAAATTTTTTGGCCACGTCATACCTTTGGTTTATTGCCTCATGTCTAATCGGCGCCAGGAAACCTATGTCCGTGCCCTACAATTTATAAAAGAAAATCAGGTAATTAATTAAAAATTTTGTCCTTGCTCTGCATTTTTACAAGTCTGGTTGTGTTTCTAATATCATACCCGTTTTTTGTGTTTCTACATTAGTAACAAAAATATATTACATAAAAAATAAAGGAAACATATGTAACTTCGCTGCTCAAACACATTTACTGCCCTAACTAAGGCGCACCCTAGTTAGGGCACTTGAATGTGCTAATTATGGACTTGTTTCTAGAAACTTGATCTCATTTAAAGCGTGAATGGTCGTAATTAAGGCATGCCCTAATAAAAACACGCCTAATAAAAGCACGCCCTAACTAGGGCACGCCCTAACTAGGGCACGCCCTCATTAGAGCCATAGGACCCACCTGCAATAATTAGTTTACATCAAAATATGTTTTAAGTTATTCCATTTGCAATTTTATTTTTTCAAATATATTTTAATAAAAATACAGAGCTTCAGTGGCTGTGCTTTAAACTGTAGGCTATCTGACTTAATTTCGTCCAGGCCTTAATTTCGGCCACCAATTTAAGGTGTTAGAAAATTGGCTTATTTTTAAACCACAATGAAACTAGCACAAAAATAACTGGATGAATGTTGCATAAAGTGTTTTTGCAAAAGTTTTTTATTTGTGTTATTCTGCATTATCAACATTTTCATACAAAAAGTGAATTTCTTGTGATTTTCTTAATTTTTGCTTTGTTTTTGTTTTGCTTAATTAACTGCATCAAATTTAGAACAAAGCACTATATAACATTAAAATAACTTCTATTTAAGTCTTAAAACAGTTAATTTTCATGTTTTGATATTTTCTTCAAAATCACTTTGCAATGCGTTTAACTAACTGCGTATTTTAAGATTCCATTAATTTCGGCAACCTTAAAATTTATTTGAAAGAACCTGCGTTTTTTGCTGTTTTTAAATATCATTGTACTACCGTATTTATAAAGAATTTTTTGCTTGTTTGACTTTTTTGATGTTTTTTTAAGCCAAACAAAAATTCAACAAAAAATACAAATTATTAAAACTTGTTTTTTTTAAGTTTTTGACATATTTATTTAAAGTCTTGTCATAATTATTTAAACTATTAAAATTTGCAAACGGGAAAAAATTAAGTTATATGTACCAAGAACAATACCTAAGGATAAATTTGCAAACTTTACAAAATTTTATTGTTCGTTTTGGCAATATTTATGGCCAGTTTTTTCTAGGTGGCCAAAAACTTGATTTTTTCTCCAAAAACACAAAGCGACGAAAGTCATTTGTCGGGCAAACTTAGCGCGCTTGTTCGCGTTAGTAGTGAGTTTGTTTTTTCCGTGAGTTTCATAGAGTTTGAGCACTGGTTAATACATTTTTTTTTATCAAATAAACATAAAATTAATTTAATTTTTGTCAAAAATGTTCGTTTTGATCTTTTTTATTTTAAAACTAATAATTTTTATTTCAGCGCTAACTTCAAAGTGTCATTTTTTAGTTGATCCTTTACAGTTTTTTTTTAAATCAAAAACTCAAGTTAAAATTTGAACTAACGCACAATCAAATATGATTTAAATAGCCCTAAAGCTGTTCTTTATAAAGCATAGAAGAATGACAAGATTTCTTAGCTATTTTTGAAGTTAGAATGATAAAAACGAAAAGGGTTAGAATTTTTGTTCTTAGAGTAATTTCATTTTTTTGTCTTTATATCTTTCGTGAGGAATTATCGGTTTAATAAAATTCTTGAAAATGTTTTTTAAATCATTGTTAATGAGAAAATAGTGAAAATTATACATACTGTACTGTTTTCTTCCTGCACGATAGTTTTTGGATTCTAACTATACCGCCGAAATTGCGACCAAGTTTGCCCAAAATTCTTGCCTACACTTTGTATGTTTTGCCCTAAAATCGAGGTTTTTTATACAGGAAACGTAATATCCCAACAAATACTGCACCAATATTAACAATCAACGTATAAAATTAAAGTAAAAAGTAGCCGCTTTCTTTAAGTGCATATTTTGTAACTTAAATTATTACACCCATTGAGCAATCTTTCAAGTACAGAATTATCGAAAAAACGCCATTTTTGCGGGTCATATCTCCTGAACCACTGAAGATATTTTGATGAAAAAATTTTTGTGGGCTATTGGGGGCAAGGGTAAGGTTTTCACGAAAAATCATAAAAATTGAAGATGAAAAGTTTGACTCTGCAGTCCGCACCACACCTTTGCCGGATCACCACATACCCGATGTTTGCCCGGTGGGAAAATGACGGTTCCACGCCGCCATCTACGGGAGTTTTCCGTGACGGACCTCCGTGACTTTTCCCAAAGGCAATTGTCGAGATCCCGGTCGCAGACCACGAGACGACCGGCGTTGGCGTTGGCGAAATAGTACCAAAACGTTAGTGTCGTACGCTCACGAGTAGCGAACTTACCGCTACGCAATATCTGGGTGCTGTTCCTGTCGTTGGTGTATGCCACTGCGTAGAAACGACCTAAAATATATATTCATACATTTTTATTAAAATAAATAGTTATGAGAACCATATAATTTTTTCACAAAAAATTTAGCGGCGTTTTTTCTGTTTTTCACCATGTCAATACAAAAAATCAACACTTACAAAGTTGTTGTCACTTATGTTTAACATAAACGAATAACAAACTTATAAAAGACGGGTGTTTTTGTGGCAAATAAAATGTCAATGTGAAAAATGGTAGCCGATGTGATGGACGGGTGTTACAATTACAAGACGGGAGTACTCGTTACTGAGACTGATGGATCTTACGGTAATATCGACTTTTTTTCATTTTAAATGTATTGAAGCAACCGTTTGTAAATACACTTTTATCTAGCTAAGTTCCAAAAACCTATTATAAAACCTGTTGATCTTAATGAAAGGTGTGTGTTTTGAATGGGTGTTTCTTAAACAAAAGTGACACAACTTAGTGAGTAATAAATCGCGTTGATATACTTTGGTTATTAGGGTACCAAGAACTTATATGAACTTTTGAATTTTCGCTGCATTTATAACTGCAAACTTTTTTAGAGTGGCCCAGTGAGATATAATTTAACAATTTTCGAGTGCTGGCTGAATATAATGCAATTTTTTTCGAGCAACCAAGCACTGGATAAAATGGATTTTTGACGGAATGACGCACAGTTCCGAGATTTAGTAGCACCAAAATGCATACATAATATTAGAGAAAAAATATATAACTACATACATTGCTCATATATACACAGTGCTCCAGTTATTGTGTGCTCTTTAGGTGGGGCAGGCCTCATTGTGACTTTATATTGCTTTAAATAGGGTGCTGTGTACGGCCTAATTGGGGCAACCAATGACCCCGCTTTGGCATCTTCTATGTGGGCTGCATCTTAATTAGGACGAGCTAACTTAGAGCTTACTTAACTGGGGCCGTGAATTTTGTTTGGGCAATTTTATGTACTTACCGATTTCCCGTTAATTTTTGTTATGTATTTTTAATGGCACAAGTATTAGACATTAATCATAATAAACAAACTCAAATGTTTAATCTTAAAACAATTTTCCTCACCGAACGCGGCTCTGTTTATTCCCGTCAGCGGATTTCCGATTCGGCCTTCCATGATAACCCAGGCCCCTGATTGGCTGTCCGTTCCTTGATAAAGGCAAGAGTTCTCTTCGAAACCGCAGTTGGCCGGTATGCAGTCGTTGAGTGTGCGGACGGTTTCGGGAGACGTCGTGCTCCTTCCGACTGATAAGGGTTGGATTCTTGTTGCGGTTGCTGCAGTTGTTGTAGTAGTAGCAGGAATGGTTGTTGGCTTAAGCTGATATAATATTTGAGAAAAACTCTCATTGTTCTTGTTAAAGTTAGCAAAATGCTTTTATATAATGTTATCATAAACGTTACTACTGCTAATATATATGTGAAATATTATCATGAAAAAATTTGGATATCTTTGCAAGTTTTAATTGTTTTTTTGGTCCTGCATATAAAGATGTTAAACCCGTATTACTCTCCATAATATATAATAGTATTTACAATATTTTAAAGGGGAAAACAAACGGTGAGAAAAGAACGGAAACCATGATTACTATAGTCCATACAAAAATGATGCAGACTGCCGACAAAACTCGAAATTTGAAATGTTATATATCTATAACGGAGGTTAGAATATGTGCGGGACATATATGGGAGCATAGCTTAGACTTTTGGCTATCTTTTGAAAAAGTTAGAAAAAATTGTTTTCGATGACGTCATCACCACAGACGATGCGGTGAAAAAAACCTGGTCCCAAAAAAACAAAACTTTTTTATTAGTACAAGATAAGAAACGCCGCTTGGTATGCTGTTAAAACATATTTTTGTGAGTTTGTTCTGAAAGTTTGAGCGAAATCGGCTCCCTCAAATTTTTTTTATAATGCGTTAAATGCGGGCGGTTTTCGCGATTTTTCGCGAATTTTTGCCGGCCGAATTATTTATTTTATTTTGCTTCCTACTCAAAGTGTGTACGATATTGATCTTTTGTTATATATTAAATGTCCGCCAATTTTTATTCCTTACTTTTGACCTGACGTAATAACCAAACTTTGCATGACATAAGGAAGTATTTTAGAATTTAAACGAAAATTTATGTTGCGTTTTCATGGGGTTATTTACACCATTTTCTAATATTTTAAATAGAAATAAATTAAAAAAATATAAAACTAATTTTTTAAATTTTATTATTCTTGTAAAACTTTTTAATTAAAAGGTTTGCTGCTGCCAGCATACGGGCTTGGAATCCTTCCAAATTTTAAATTCGTCATTTTTGACAGCTTATTGTAAGCTTAATATTAGGTTTTTTTACACAAACGACATATCAAACTTCGTCATAATGTGATAAATTTTACATTAATGGTTTTAAAAAAATTTGAAAAAAAAAATTTCGGCGTTTGTTTGCCCCCCCCCTAGCCCCTGGGGGGTCAACCCAAAAAAAATAATTTTATGTCAAAAGTAAGGAATAAACATTGGCGGACATTTAATATATAACAATATGATCAATATCGTACACAATTCGAGCAGGAAGCAAAACAAAATAAATAATTCGGACAGTGTATTAACGTGGCAAAAATTCACGAAAAATCGCGAAAACCGCGCGCATTCAACGCATTGTAAAAAAAATTTGAGCGAGCCGATTTCAATCAAACTTTCAGAAAAACTAAGAAAAGTGTGTTTTAACAACATACCAAGCGGCGTTTCTTATCTCGTACTAATAAAAACGTTTTGTTTGTTTTGGGACCAGGTTTTTTTTCACCGCATCGGCTCGGCTGTAGCAAGAATATATAACACAAGAGAATGTCCGACTGTACACTAAATTTTTGACCAAAATTTTGCGAGAAAAGTCGCACTTTCAAATGTGTGTACGACTTTTCTCGCAAAAATCCGCCATTTTCTGCTAGTTTTCCCGCGCTGCGATTTTTAACACAGTGTTAGTTTTCTTGCAGTGGGGACTGCGACTTCTTTCGCACTCTATGCTGCTTTATTCGCACTGCGATTATTTTCGTACTGCGAGTCTGGCCGCGCAACAAAAAAAATACAGACGCTGGTAGTCATTTTCAATGGAGTAAAACACTTTGAAACTTGTTTTATTTAATTTTAAAACGTTGGAAAGTTACTTTATTTTATTAAAACTAAAAACTTTTAACATCTTAAGGTAAAAAAAACGACTTTTACTCATTTAAACACAAAATTTTTGCTCCGCTTTGTATTTATTTTTTTGTTTGCAGCTTGACCCGCAGTGCGAAAATAATCGCAGTGCGAAAAAAAAAGCATAGAGTGCGAAAGAAGTCGCAGTCCCCACTGCGAGAAAACTAACACTGTGTAAAAAATCGCAGCGCGGGAAAACTTGCAGAAAATGGCGGATTTTTGCGAGAAAAGTCGCACACACATTTGAAAGTGCGACTTTTCTCGCAAAATTTTGGTCAAAAATTTAGTGTACAGTCGGACATTCTCTTGTGTTATATATTCTTGGCTGTAGTGATGACGTCAAAGAAAACATTTTTTCTAACCTTTTCAAAAATTAGCCACGAGTCTAAGCTATGCTACCATATAAATCCCGCACAAACCTTTTCAAAAGATAGCCAAGAGTCTAAGCTATGCTACCATATATGTCCCGCACATATTCTAACCTCCGTTATGGATATATAACATTTCAAAGTTCGAGTTTTGTCTTCAGTCCGCATCATTTTTGTATAGACTATAATTAAGTGTTATTTTTTGTAATACTAATATTGTTAGATAATATTTGTTAAAACTAGAAAAAACAATAACAAACGAGAAACCAGATTTGGCTGGATTAAATTATTCAAAAACGGGACTAATCAAAACACGACAATTTAGTGCCACTGTGAACCAATCACGAAGCATAAAGCGTATTTTAAATTCTTACATTTTTCCGTAATATTATCATTATTAATTTAGCGTAAACGTTATTTTATTTTCTCTTTTTTTATCAGCTCATACAAATGTTGTGGTGAGGGTGGTAAGTTTTGTAGTTGTAGCAAGATCTTGAATGAACGGGGCTATTATTTTTTCTTCAAACCCGCCAATGACAGCTTGTTTTCCAGGCTCTTGTGTAGTGACCTCTTCAATCGTAAGGCCAGGCAATAAATTGAACGGGATTCCTTTGTTGATGTTGGAGCCTTTAAGAAAACTGCTCAATTCAGGATTTCCGCTTAATTGTGATAAATCAAAGGAATTTTTTAACTGGTTAAGAGTTGTAATATCGTGGGGCAGGGAGAGTCCAACGCTGGGGATGGAAATGGTCTTACCGGGCAGCGGTTCACTTCTTACCGGAAGCGGTTCAGAGACTGACTGCCTGTTTTGACCACCGGATAGAAAAGACAACAAGTTCCCACCGAACTTCTAAATAGCAATTGTTTAGATATAAACTTATTTTATCAAGGATAAACATAACATATTGAATTCTGTTTTTTTAGGTTGAAGATCATTTTCAGTTAACTTCTATCCCGGGTGAAAAAATTATAAAAATATATTTAAACAAGTTACAACACATTTTCGCGCACTAAGCAGAGGCAAATGGTCCCAAATCAAGTAGATTTTATAAAAAAAACCGTTTATACGTATAAGTTACGAGTACACACCTAAAGACGAATTCTATCAAGGTGAAAACAGCGGGGTGGTAAAGTAACCACTTGTTCTTCGATAAAATATCACGTGTAGAGAAACACTTGACGCAACTTAATAATAATTGGTTACATCATCTCTGCCAACTTTTTTATTATATTTTTCTCGCGCGTTTATTGTTCTTTTCTTCCTGACGGCGAGCGGTTACGCCCTTAATTTCAGCCTGAAGGATTTAAACTTTAGTTAAAAAACAACTAATAAAATCTCCTCAGCGGAAACCTTAATGATTTTTATAAAAGACGTATCAATGCAAATCTTTGATTCTTTAAAACATATCTTCCAATTTTTATTTTAACGACCAACTAAAATTAAGCTATTAAAAAACCTAAAAACCTGACTAATTTTATTTCAGGTTATAGGAAAAATCTGGCCTAGTTCTTGTACCCAAAAATACCATTTTTCCTTTGCCTTTTCCATAAACTTAATTTTTTTCACAATCCAAAAATCATAAAATAAAATTTATTACCACAAAATATTATATCATGGGTGGCGCGGGAGCGCCACGGGGCGATTTCGCCCCGTGGCGCCGCGCCACCATTATTAGAAAACGTGGGTAAATTTTGAAATTCAGAACCTTCTTCTTCTTATTATTATTATTATTATTATTCCAACCCTCCATCCTTAAAAGCGATATTCCTCATTCGTTACTGATTAATCAAAAATAAACATGGGCTCATAAGAAAGAAGAAGGAATTACGCAACTTTCTTAGGAAGCACTTTTTTGATTTATGTCCTTACTATCGATTTATTGAATAAAATAAAAAATTTGAAAAATAGACAAATAAAAACTCCCAACTGCACAATAACAGCCTTTTGGCAACAATAAGGATTTTACAGAGCAGACAACCAACATCCCCTCATAAAAACCCACAAAAAAGCAGACCGTTTTTAATTGGTGGCAGAAACGGAACCAGTTCCCAGTGCCATCTGCTTCAACCGCGCGGAAATCGGCGAAAACAACAGAGTACTTTTTTTAATTCTTGCATTACTGATGACAAAATTAATTTAAAGTTTTATTTATTAAAAAATAATAATAAGCGTCGGTGGCGCGGGAGCGCCACGCGTCGGTAGGTAATCATCGGTGGTGCGGGGGTGCCACACTGCAATTTAACCCACCGCACCGCACCAACTATACTTAGAGAACGTGAGTAAATTTTGTAATTCATGTTCATCATGTTCTTCTTATTATTATTTTTACTTTAGAATTATAATTGCAATCATTATCGCACGTCATCGCGCCAGCTATATTTAGAGAACATAGGTAAACTTTGTCTGGAGCGCCACTGCACCGCACTAACTATAATTAAACAACGTGGGTAAATTTTGTAATTTAAATTCATCATCTTCTTATTATTATTTTTTATTTAAAAAGTATATCTCGGCAACGGAATGATTATAAACATATGTCATTGCGCAGCTAAAACTATAGTTTATTAGGCTATTTTTTAATTTAATTCAAAAAAAGTGAAGACTGTAGCCTCAAAAAATGCTTTAAAGAATAGAGAAAAAAGGGGCGACTTTTTCCCCCCGGGCGCTTGTTTTAAGACATAAAAGATGTGGGACTAATGAGATACGACATTATGTGGACTATAGAAAATTTGCATTTGGTTTGGCCAGCTGCTCACTAAATAAAAATTTTTACCATATGATAATTATTTGTTTATAGATTACATTGATCCAATCATATACTGTTGCATTTGTTTTAGTTTGCATGAAATGCTAATTGAAAAAAAATTTCATACTTTCTAAGTGCGAAATCGTCACTTTTTCAAATTTATATTTGTTTCTTACACATACAAATATAATCTTCAAATTGAAAAAGTGGCGATTTCGCGCTTGTCAAAGATTGCTGTGAGTATAATTTTTTCAATTGACATTTCATCAAACTAAAAAAATGCAACAGTGCTGTGTGATTAGATCAATGTATAAACAAATCATTATCATATGGTAGAAATTTTTATTTAGTGAGCCAAACCAAATGCAAATTTTCTATAGTCCACATAATGTCCATCTCAGACTAGTCCACATCTTTTCTGTCTAAACATACGCCCGGGGAAAAATCGCCCCTTTTTCCTGCTCTATTCTTAGAGCGTTTTTCAAGGCTAGTTATAGAGACCTAATACAATGCTTTTACTTAAATATAATAAAAAATAAACAGCAATACGTAACTGAACGAATACGTTAGACAGTAAAGATTAAACAAGTAGTTAATTTTTAGATGTTTCAATCTTTAGTTATTTTTATTTTATTTTTTTATTTTTTATGTAACTTAAAACAGCCAGTGCTTCTCATACCGATACGGTCCCAACTGCGACCATGAGTTTGGTTTATTTTATTTACTAAATTAAATCAAAAATAAATGAAAATGGGTTGTTATAATCCGTTATGCACGTATTATTGTTTACCTTGACTATAAAAAAACAAGATTAATTCTGTTTATAGCTGCAGCCAATCTATTCTCTGTGTTTGTTGCATGTTTCAATTTAAATTGTATCTCCACAATTTTTAAGGGTCATTGTGGGTTGAAAAAATAGTAACCGTTCGGTGAATCAGGTTAATTGCATTTTCAGACATCAACGTGTCGAGTTTTTTTTAATAGTACAAACATTTTTTAAAATTTTAGGGGCTAAATTGGTGGGTATATAAAAAAATAGGTAACCACTGAAAAAAATTAATAATAACAATAATATCAAAAATAATAATAATAATAATAACAATAACAAAACAAAAAATAGGCAACTTTTGGGCTTAAGCGGGTTCATAATGTTTTACAGAAGACTTTATTTCTAAAAATAACCTCAAAAATGATGTCTACGTGTCCGATTTGGGGTATTAAAGTGTTCTTTTATGCGTATTTTACTTTTCGATCGGTCAAGCTGATAATTGGTACACGCATGGGATTTTTACCTAACATTAATCTAAATATTGCCTTTAAAACAGCCCGCGCATAGGTTGAATCGATATTTGCGTAGCATTTTGAAGCCGTGTAAACAAAAAGGTTAATAGCAACGGCCGTGGGCGCCAAGAACAAGATCTCGTCCCAATCGAAACTATCGGGCTAACAAATTGTTTGGATGTTTTTTTGATTTTGGAATTTGATTATTTTAACGTTAATTAAAAAACCATCGGAAACCTTTTTGTGCAGGTGCAAACAATGAAAACTTTTTAACACAAAAAAGTATGTGGTTCCTTATGCAAGTGGACTTACCTTTACTGTTTTAGTAATTGAGGTAACTGACTTAAGATTGGCCAGCCTTAATTACGGTCACTGGCAGTTTTTTTTCCATGCGCAAAGTTATGACATAGAGAAACATACGGCTAGATAAATCGCAGTATTGATCTATCTAACCATACACAGTACATTTATATTTTCTTATCTTTTTTACTTTTTCGCAAGGCAACAATAACAGCCGGTGGCAGAATTTAAATAAGTTCCCCTCATGAAAGCTAATTTAAGGGAAAAATGAAAAGAATAAAACAGTAAACTTGCATTTGTATTCAAATCGTTCGTTTGTGCCAGAAAATCTTTATCATCTTGTTCAGAAGTACTCTTGAAATATGGTAAATTTCTGTTAATTTTATTCCAAAACATTTTTAACAACCGCACTGCAATTCTTTTTAAATCAAAAATATAAAATAAAATGTAAATTTTAATTTTTGATTATTCATTAATCTTGTTATTACCCAAAAGAATTGTTGGTGGCACGGGACACGACGCGGCGCTGCACCTAATGACAATTACTCCATCAAAGTTACGTAAAAAATAATTTGCATACGATGTGGTTTAATTTCTCTTATAATAGAAAGAAAGAAAGAAAGAAAGAAATTTATTTTTAGCAATTATCTACAAATCGCCACAATATGTGTAAAACAGCACACAAGAAAGTTTAGTTAGTTTAAAAATATATCAGCAATTAGTTAGATAACAAACTCTATAATAAAAAGAAAGTTCGAATAGGAAAGTTCCACCACAAGTACCCCTGGTAATAAATTAAAATATTTCGGTTCATTCCAAGTGGAAGTATTTTTATCTATTCGTATATTTTAAATATTCAAACAAATTTTTAAAATGTCAGACTTAGAACCCGTCCCGACTTGGTTGGACGCCAATTTTAACACAGAACAGCACTGGCGCGGAGGCGGAATACCTATTCCGGATTTGCAAGAAAAAAATCCCAAAGGGTTAAGCAATTCACAGTCCAGATTTTTACCCGTTCCCATAATTGCCTTTTCCTCGGTTACAACCGTGACACCTTTGCTCGACCTATGTCATACTTCCGTCATATCTAATTTTTTGCGCGAATTGCGCCCAGTGAGCGATCAAATTAAAATGGTTAAAGCAGTACGGTGGCAATATGCAGATTTTTGTCGTGGATACAGTGTATCAAGTAGGATATTTCATAGTTGCGAAAATTTTCATATTGCTACCGTACTGCTTTAACCATTTCAATTTGCTCGCTTACTGGGCACTATTTGCTTACAAAATTATGTATGACGGAAGTAAAACCTAGGTCATGCAAAGAGCTTACCGCGGTAAGGTTTACGTCCGATATTTGTAGTACAAAAAATACCACCACCGTGAGACGAAGGTTTCACTTTTGTCGTACGAAGGTCTCGCTGTTGTATCGGTGGTAAAGTTCATTACGGGAACGGGTTAAAAAATAAACTGCGCGAACCTAAAATACTTAGATGATTTTTTTCGTAACGAATAAAATTATTCTACATGTTATTTTATATACTCTAGAATTATTAGAAATAATTTTTTGGAAGTTTTTAATACTCAGTCTAAATTCACAAGTACATAATTAACAGGCCTTTAGCGGACCGATTTCAATGGGTTTTTACAAAAAGTACTTCTTAAATTTCAAGTCACTTTTCTATTTGAAACTTTAAAGCTATTAATTTCCTCTGTGCTCATAGCGTTAATCTATTGTATTGTTTGAATTTATCGTTGGGTAATATATTTTGTTAAAAAATGAAGCGGGTCAATAAACAAAAACCTTAAACGTAATAGGTTTTGTGATTTTTTTGGTTTGTAGAAAAGCAGGAGCAACCCAAAAAACGACGAAGGCATCATGAACTGGAACACGGGGTCAAACACACAATTCAGCTTTTTGTTCCCGTTTTTTCAATTTGTATTTTTCTTGTGGTATTTTTTAGTGAAAACACCATATATACCAGTCAACCGCATGAAACTATTTTAAAAATGTATGTCATTTTTCATAAACACTATAGATATAATTGTATTATACTAAAATAACTTAATGAAAATTGTGCCATGTACAAGAAATGAGGTTGCAGAAATTTAAGCGAAACTCTCCAATCAATCAAAATTTTATCAATTTTTTTCTCTTTGAAAAGTGTCAGTTCTATTTGTTTTCAACACTGTTTTTAACAATCAAAATAATTCTATTCAAGTTTGTTTATATTCTAGAACATGAACTGAAAAAATTTGCAGCAACTTTACATCATAGATCATACTATAAAGAAATTTTTTCGAAGTTATATAGCCACATGTTGTTCCATTTTTTTTGACAGTAAACTTTCTAGAACATAAAAAGCTGGCACTTAGTTATATTCTATGCTCTGTCTTTTTATATTCACATCAGCAAGTTATTAAAGATCCTACGACGAAGTAATCACCAGAACTGTCACATAAGTTTTATGAGGCGACTATGAAACGCGCTATAACAGCTTATATGAGCAGCCTGTCATTTTGAGCTGAATAAGTTGAAGCTAAAAGCTAAAGCTAAAAATAAAATAATATTAACTTATACATAACCACTATCTCAAACAGTACAAACAAATGTGAACTAATTGCTTGCCAGTGATTTCAAAACAACACTTAAGCAAACAAAAAAGTCCACACTGATGCACATTGGAATCCACTGAAAGTCAAGGATGCATTACGGATTAAAATGAATCAACGTTTATACTATATTTCTATTTCACTGCACCACACATAACGTTATATCCTATCTCGGGGTAAAAGTCGTAGCTACTCAATTATATAAACATTGTTTCCTTATAGACATTTTTTTTTTGCCTGAGCACATCTTTTTTGGTGATTATCTAATTTTAGTGATTGAATTAAAGATTAAAAATATCTATGCTATATAAACTCAAATTATTACAGGAGGAATATCTTTTTTTTCTTGGAAATTGTTCTTTAAAAAATTCAAACAGTAGAAAAAAGCAGAAAATTCACCCCAGACGTGTTTAGACAGGAAAAATAAACTGTAGTAATGGATTTTAAACGTATACGTTGACTTTAAAAAATAATTTTTTATTTGTCTAGATGTTCAAGAAATAAGAAAATGTGAACCATACAAAAAGAATTTTTTTTTTTTTGATTCGGTGACCAATCGAGAACGTCCACATTCAAGAACATTTTTCTACTTTCTGTTTAGTTTCGAACTTATAAAAAACATTGTTTTACTCGATAATGAGAAAACGGGTTAATTTTGTAATATTATGTTCTTTCTCAATTCGAACGTTCAGATTTTTCAAATCAATATTCCTTATTTCAATACTAATTTGTGAAATATAATAATTCAGGTGCTCATTTGAAAGCACAAGAGAATTCCAAAAACTTTTCAAGCCAGTTTCTTTATGAACGTCCTTTCCTTATTATTAGTTAGTTCTTTTTATTTACTGATTAAAATAATAAATTCAAAATTAAACAAAAAAATATTATGGCCGGTCAACAAAAGCCTTCCGACAACAATGAATATTCATTTTAAGTCATATAAAGTGAGCTGACTGGCATCAAAGCGAACCTTCATGAAAGATCAAAATGATTTTTACGATTTTTACGATTTATGATTTTGTCGTGGGTTAACAAAAAGGTAATTTTTAAAGCAATTTTGCTATTTTCCAAGTAAAAATAACATATTAATTTAAGTTATACTTGTCAAAGTATAAAAAAGTTTGTTCAAACTTGTGGCAACAAGTTTCATG
>JASAMX010026445.1:0-12641 GCA_030248175.1 Microlaimidae sp. YZB2_3
CGCCACCCCATTTTGAAATTGGGGGCCCAACAAGGGGGCTGGGCCGTGCTAGGTTTGCCCTTAGGCAACTATTATTAAAGCTGTATATTAGCAATAAATTTAATTTCAGCATACAACCTAAGTGAATGGTAAAATTTTTAGTGAAGTTTACACACCACAATAGTTAGTTATCCTAAGTCAAGGACACAACAATTGTGAAACAAAGGTCTCACCGCAGCAGTACAAAAGTTTCATCAATTCAGAAAAACAAAAATAAAATGTATTTAGCCTTTTTTGTCCCTTTTTTCTTTTTTCTTCTTTTTTTTCCCTTTCTCCCCTATTTTATTGCCATCCCTTCCTCATTTCAAACAAGTTCCCCTTGTGCCACCCCATTTTGGAATTGCCCCCCCCAATAAAACCCCTGGGGGGCTGTGCGCAGGTTTGCCCTTAGGCAACTATTATTAAAGCTGTATATTAGCAATAAATTTAATTTCAGCATACAACCTAAGTGAATGGTAAAATTTTTAGTGAAGTTTACACACCACAATAGTTAGTTATCCTAAGTCAAGGACACAACAATTGTGAAAATGTTCTTACTTATAGTAGAAAAAAAGTTTCATCTATATGGGGCCTAAAAAAAAGGTTAGCATGGGAATTGTTAAATGCATAATCTAATAATTATTTTATTATAAAATTTGTTTTTAGCTATTGTAGATTTGAAAACTGTTCAATGAGTTTAAAAGTTGTTTAAAACATTGGTTTGCAAACAAATTTTTAGACAAATAAAAATATTAGCTCACAATTTAGTCAAAACTTTAACATCTACGTTTTGTGGAACATCACTAATTTAATCTTTTATTGTTTTACTTTTTCCCCATAAATTAATAATAACATTGTGATATGACAGGTATTTAGTGATAATGTTTAATTGAATGTGCAATCGATTTATTCTGAACTTGATTTTTAAACAAACTGACGATTTATTGTAATGCTTTAGTTGAAAAAATATAGTTTAAAACATTTTTATATAAATTGTTTAGTTTAACATTGGTATTTTCTTATTAACTGTTGTATAAATTGTTGAGTTTAACTGTGGTATTTTTTATGAACTCTTATCTAAGATTTTGTTGAAAAGTTTTTACAACATTTTGTAGGTGATTTTTTTAAAGAACAATAAATTTTGTTGATAAAAAATTTGGTCTTTTCCAATATAAAAAAAGAACATGTGATTGGACTAAGGTCACAATCCTAAAATTTGTTAACGAGTCCATACCATGATTAACTGCTTCATTAAGCACAGTTACTGTACTTTAGCAAGTAAAATAATATCATCAATCTGACAGTTTTAACAAACTTGCTTTGCTGGATTTTAGAAGAGGAAGTGCTGCACTGGCATCCCTTCCTCAGTATGAGGAATTGAATATAACACTGAACAATATTTGACTGTGGACTAATGTTTTAACCAAAGATTTGCTAAAAAAAGTCACAATTACAAATTTGTGTTAACTCTTTTTGCAGAATTCCCCATTTTCTGCTAGTTTTATATGCGCAGCTTTTTTTAACGCAACATTTTCTTACATAGTTTTCTTGCAAAAAACGATTGCGACTTTTTGCAAAACGTAATAAAATATGTTAAATATGATTTTTTCAAGAACGTAGACCCTCTGATTTTGCGTCAGCAAACGTAAAAAAGTTAGAAGTAGAGAGAGGCTGTTTTATTTTAAATTTTTTCTTGCTCTTCCCTTTGCTCAGCGCTTTATTGTTCATTTTCATTCTTTAATAAATAATAAACTTAAAAAGCCCAACAACAGTTTAGATCTGTTGGTCTAAATAATTTTTTTGCAATCAGCTTAATTTCCCAAAAATTTTATGGCAAATAGTTTGAATTATTTAAGAATTGAGCAAAGAAATGACATATATTTTTGTTAAGGTTTTAATTTTTAGCCCTTTTATGACATTTAAAATTTGTACCCCTTGGGACCTCTCGTTTCAAAATTTTACTCAGGGTTGGAGCCCCTTCCCTATCCGAAATCCTGGTTATGACTATGGATATGAATGTCCTATAATCTTTATATTTTTTATAAATAAGCAGCCAAAAACATACAGACCAAAGCGCTGTGATGGTGTGATGGCATAATTAAAGAAGTTTACATAATAATTAATAATATATTAATTGAGCTGTACATTTGTTGAAAATTATGCCTGATTGTGATTGCATAAGTTCTTTTAAATAGACATTGCCACACAATTATGAGGTGTAATTTTAACACTGTTGGTAAAAAAATTTACCAGTTTTATAAATATCATTTCACAAATTTAACTTTGATTTAAAAAAAGTTTAAGTCTTTGGGAAGAATCAATAATAAGTTTAAAAAAACAATGCCAATACTAGGATATTTTAATCATAATAAAACTAGGTAAACAATCAGGCATGGTAGTAACATTGATTCAAAAGTTTTATCAACTGAAAAATTATTAAATGAAAATAATGAAATATTAGATCCCAGTGATTCAATCGTTGGGGGCAAATATTGCACAAATACAATTGATAGTTATAAAACTTTAGCTTCTAAAGCATTTAAAGAAACCAAAAACAATGTTTACAGAAGAAAATGTTTTTTACGTTGGGATTGGAGGGGATGGATATCCTGATGGAAAAGATCCACGGGTTATCATTTCAGTAAGTCGGTTGAAGCAGTCCATGCCCCAGACAATACACTAATAATTTTTGGAGCTAATGTTCCCCAGGATTCTCTAATAGTTAAAAAATATCTTCACAAAGTTGCGTGTGAGTTAGCTGAAACGGTAAATCAGGAACATGAGATAACTTTTGAATTGAATGGAAAAAGACAAATGGAGCTTATTCGTTTTGAAATTGGTGCATTTATAGGAGACCAAAAGTTTTTAGCATTATCTCTGGGCTCTATTTCTAACTCAGGCTATATGTTTACCGATTTTTTGAAAGTATCAAAGGAGCAAACCCAGCTATTAAATGGCATAATTGTTAAAAAAATTCTAAAGTTTTAAATTTACGCTCAGGATATGAAGTTTTAAAAAAACGAAGTTGTTTTTTTGGAAAAATATTCTCACAGTAGTCGTCAAGAAGAATATAAAGCACTTTTAAAAGTTATGAGTTTGCATAAAATCACTTTAAAAGACAAAACTGATAAAAAAACCACACCAAAATTCTAAAATTTTTAAAAGAAAACAAAATGAAATCCATTGAATCCTGTCATATTGGAATTTTAAGCGATTTTATTGCTCCTTGCGCACTACATATTGCAATTCTGGCGTGGACAAACTTGCTTAGACGATTTTTGAATGCTGTGGCTTCTTTAAAATCTTTTACAATAATTAATCCGCGATTTATGAGTTGCCAGCGTCTTCTCCTTTTAAAATTTTGGTAGAGATTTTGGTTGAAATGAGGTGAAATCGTCTTAGTAGAATTTTAAAAGAAACTTGGAAATAAAACTCCGGAATTAAAAAAGACTTTGTTTTTAGGTTGACAGGCTTAGAGGCAGAAAAGTTGTGCAAAATTTTCCTAAAAAATAACAGAAAAATGTTATGAATCTGTCAACAATCGCGGTGATAAAGAAAAAATTACGGTTTTTCATTTTTTAGGGGGTTTATTAAGTCAAATAACCTGTGATATGAGTAGGGTAGTGCATTTAATTTTGGCACTTTTTTGTTTTTCCGATGTAACTTTTTACTGTATGGCCCGATTTGCATGTCTGATAGCTCATTTTGAAGCTTTCACGATACTGCGTTGCGTCACAAAAGTTTCACTGTACGAAAGTATTTTTTTACTTAATTAAATCAGTTTTTAAAAAAATGGAAAATTGCCGAAATTAAATATGTGCATTTGATTTCGGCACTTTACAAACAATCGATTGTTTCTCAGTAAAAAAATCATCATTTTCAAAAATTTAAAAGCCTATCATTATCTTCAGACAGTTTTCTTTAATTTAAGGTTCTACTTCTTGTTCAACGTGTAACGGTCAAAAAGTTACAGCTAAAATGCCAAATGGTATCAAAATGAGCAAAATTTGGGAAAAAAGTGCATTTAATTTCGGCACTTTTTAAAAGAACCCTCTTAATCGAGTTTAAGTGCAGTGCTATGACCCCTACACCTTTCAACGTTGTATTTTACCTATTTACAACTATAATTTAACACCCGACCACTTAATTCAATCCGTTTTTACCTACAGAATATGAGTGCCGAAATTACACTATTTTATTTTATAACGATTGCTCACCACAGACGCAACGTAGAACCACGGGGACTAAAAATTCGGAAAATAGACTAAATTTTACCAGGACAGTTTAATTTTTAAACCAATTTATTGCGTAATCATGAAATGCCCATGTTCTAAAAACGAGTAACAAATTTATTTTTTTATATTACACATAATTTCAAATGAAAATATCATAACATAACAAATAAGAAGCTCACGACAGTCATCTACAAATAATTAGCTCTCATTTCAGCTATCAAACGTCGTATTCTGTCCAGGATTACCAAAGATATAGTCCAAAATCAAAAATGCCCAATTGGGAAAAGTGCCGAAATTAAATGCACTACCCTAAAATAAGTGTTTCTGAAGATATTACAACTCGATTAGAGACTAATTGCAGAAAATATTTTACTTCAAAGGTTTGTTTTTTATATGGTGAACTTTTTGACCAAGTTGATTTTACCATAGGATATATATTTCATTTTAAAAGCCGGTTGCTATTTTTAAGGTTGGATAAAGGTCTGGGTTTAATTTCAATGCAAGGGAGGGAACATAAAAATTTAAAAGTTAAAAAACTTGAAAAAATACCACAGCAAACAGACGCTGGGAACTTGTTAATGAGTATGAAGAAAATGTAAGTTCTTGGTTACCACATGAAATTGATTTACCTGTAAGCAAGTTGCTAGAGGCACCAAAAAGGTCGTTTACAATTTCTGAATATGTTCAAGAATCCACGTTTTTTTGTGGAAGAATTCATTGCGCAGTATGTCAAAAATCACGCGAATGTATGAAAGACCTGGAATTAGCTAGCGAACAATATGAAAAATATGTTTTTTCTGAATAACTAAGGCAACATCACCTTCACAAAAAGAAAAAAAATCAGTTTGTAGCACATGTTCCCGATTTATAATTAGTTGTAGGGCTTATGCTACTGATTAGAATACTTGATATTATATTTATAAATAAAAAGAATTTTAAATTTTATTAAATTTTAAATTATATTAAATTTTAAATTATATTAAATTTTAAATTATATTAAATTTTAAATTATATTAAATTTTAAATTATATTAAATTTTAAAATAAAATTTTATAATATTATAAATTCTGTTTTGATGTTGTTTGTGACAAAGTTTTATTGTGATATTTATTGAAAATGTTTTAATTTGGGCTGTTTTAATGTTGTTTGTGACAAAATTTTATTTTTATATTTATTGACAATGTTTTAATTTATTATAATAATAAACAGTTTTATTCTGTTATACTGCTATTTTATGAATTTTTGTATTTTTTAAGAAAAAAAATTTATTGTAGATAAAAATTTTATTTTAGATAAAAACACGCACTATAATACAAATAAAAACACAAATGCAAATATTTAAAATGACAAAAAAGACTTAAATTTTCATGCGTTTAATTTGAGAGGTTGCCTCCAGAGCTCTGAAACCACTGTGATGATATGGCAAAAAGGGGCTAACGGTAATTCCCATGGATCATGGACCAACATGGACCCGCCCATGAGGGGTGAAACACTCTCTTTAACAATACAAAACAATATAAAGCTGTTAGTGCACTTCAGGCTTAGGCTTAGTGTCAACCTAAGCCTAAGCCTAAGCCGTTTAAAAGTTAAAACTAACAACTTTATATTGATTTGTATTGTTAAAGTGAGTCTTTCACCCCTCATGGGTGGGTCCATGGGAATTACCGTTAGCCCAAAAAGATTCAAAAAAAAAATCTCGAAATTTTTCAAAAAAAATCTCAAATTTTCATGCGTTTTATTTGAGCCTCGGAAACTCAGAAACCCTGTGATGATATAGCAAAAAAGTTCAAAAAAAAAATGCCAGATTTTTCAAAAAAATCTCGAATTTTCATGCGTTTTATTTGAGCCTCCGGAGCTCTGAAACCCTGTGATGATATAGCAAAAAGGTTTAAAAAAAATCTCGAATTTTCATGCGTTTTATCTGAGCCTCCGGAGCTCAGAACTCCTGTGATGATATAGCAAAAAGGTTAAAAAAAAAATCTCGAATTTTCATGCGTTTAATCTGAGCCTCCGGAGCTCAGAAACCCTGTGATGATATAGCAAAAAGGTTCAAAAAAAAAAAAAAATCTCGAAATTTTTCAAAAAAATCTCGAATTTTCATGCGTTTTATCTGAGCCTCCGCAGCTCTGAAACCCCTCTGATGATATGGCAAAAAAGGTAAAAAAAAATCTCAAAATTTTTCAAAAAAAACTCGAATTTTCATGCGTTTTATTTGAGCCTCCGGAGCTCTGAAACCCCTGTGATGATATAGCAAAAGGGTTAAAAAAAATCTCGAATTTTCATGCGTTTTATTTGAGCCTCCGGAGCTCTGAAACCCTGTGATGATATAGCAAAAAGAAAAAATCTCGAATTTTCATGCGTTTTATGTGAGCCTCCGGAGCTCTGAAACCCCTGTGATGATAGGGCAAAAAGGGTAAAAAAAAAAAATCTCGAAATTTTTCAAAAAAATCTCGAATTTTCATGCGTTTTATTTGAGCCTCCAGAGCTCTGAAACCCTGTGATAATACAGTGATTTGGTATACTGTGATATAATTTTTCCCCTGTTTTGAACGTTTTTAATAGAGTGCTCTCTAGCATATGTTTTGGAATAATGTATTTATTATAAGTTTTCTTTTACTAATAAATACATGAAAACAATAACAATGACAAAAATAACAATAATAAAATTAAGTAAAAAATAATAATATAACCAATTTGGTTTTGGGTCCAAGATTTTTTTAGACTGTTTTAGATTTTGTTTCATTTGTAAGTGCTCAAAAATTTAAAAAATCAAATCAAAAATCAAATTATAGGCCCAAAAATTATTTTGCAATAACCGCGGGCAAACCGTGTTAAGTGGTTAAAATAAGTTGAATCTCTCAAATATGTTATCAGGAATTTATCTGGTAAATTCATAGCCGTTGCCCTTATCTAAAAAAATGGTCTGAAATTTTGAAGTTGAAAAAAGTTGTTTTATTGTATTTTCCTTTTATTGTGTTTTACTTTTTAAAAAAGTAAAATAAATTATCCTAAAATTAAAAAAAAATTATTGTCTTCATAGCTTAATGACTTTTGCATCGCAATAGAAAACCATTGGGGAGCACAGAGGCCAATTGCGCCATGCATGCTGCAAGAGCTTTTTTACCGTTGGAATTTAGCTGGAGTTTGTCTGCAGCATAGTGGCACATTACAAAATCCCAGTTGTCCAAAAATACAGACCCATCATCCAGCATGTAGACCGGTCTGTATTCTGGGTGGGAGTTTATAATATCCACATGCTTTTGGACTAACTCCAGCAGCGCAAGATCGGCTTTAGTGACACCTGTACCAAAACCGTTTTTGTACTGTGGTGCGCTTGTTTTAGGAAGATCCTCTCTGTAAAAATCCGGTCGTGGCAAAATACTGCCAAAAACGAACTGCACAGAGGGGTTCCTCCTAGCGGCCATGCAAATATTGCAGTGAAAAATTTTAAGTCCACATCACATGGGACCGCCATGGTTATTTTGATATTGGCAATAGTCAGTCTTTAGGCACTAAATGATTGGTGCCAACGTGCACCAAAATTCTTTCAGTTTGCGGGTGGCTGGTAAACAGTTCCGCCAGCTGTGTCACTTGGACACTTTGCGCTCCAGGTAGGCAGATCACATGGAAGCCGCTGGGCAGGTGGTCCTCAACTCTGCCAACCAATGCTGTCGCCCAAAACAATTGTTAAACAAGGCAAAGTTGTTAACACCTATTCTCTTGTGAAAAACTATTTGTTAACAATTCCCAGAATCTATTAACAAATAGTTATCATGGAAACTTCGACTTGTAAAACAATAGCGTTTTGTTGATATAGGAAAAACTTTAGTATTTTTTTATCAGCAAAATGTTATTGTTAAACTGTACACCCTTAGCCAACGTGAAGGCGTTTCCGTAAAAGGCTCCTTAACTTAGAATCGCTTGTTTTATTTTTTGCGATTATCTTTTTCTTTTTTTTAATGTTTATAAACAAAAGAAATAAAAATAAACACTACTTAACACTTGTATAGCCATAATTATAACATTAATGAACCTAGTTAATAATTCTAAAAATAATAAAAATGCCAAAAATTCCAAAACTAGAATTTAATGAAAAACATACAAAGACAGCAAAAATTATTTTAAAAATCTATTTTTGAAAAACTTTTCCACTTTATCATAGTTTGATTTAAATTTCATTATTTTGGCTATACACAAAAGTATATAAAATATGCAACAGTAATTTTTATAAATAAGTAAAATTTCTTAAGAAAATAAATTTCAAACATCAACGGCTTCAAAACAAACAAAATTTATAAGTATGACGACCTGCCCTACAACTAATTATAAATCGGGAACTAGTCCTCAAACCAAAATTATTGCAGTTAGTTGAAGCTTAAACAGCACAAAAATTTCCTTTTAGGCTTAATATTTATGTTTTCTTTCCAGAATAGTGCAAAAGTGCAATGGATATTCCTTCAACTAAAACCATTCTTTTGTTATGGAGTGGTCGTTTTGTGGGCGCACTGAGGAGTTCAGAGCTTTTCACACCTGCTTCTCTAAATATATCATCCAATTTTTGTCTTTTTGTCTATCTTTGAAGGTGTACTCAAATTTTCCTTCTGATGTTTTCCCCAACCCCAAACGCTCTAAGTCTTTTCCCCGCTTAATCATCAGACTGTAATCTAATTGAGCAGCCAACCTACAATTTAGATGTATTTTTGCCACAAAAGACCCTTCTAAAACCCCATGGCCGATGTTTTTTGAGGCACTTTCAGCCGGTTTTCCAAACCATTTGATAGGCAAACTACCTTCAGGTTTTTGGGGCTCTCTATTTTGTTTTTTAGCTGCCGAACCTCATCTTTATCCAAAAAAAATTTTCGGCGAATTTTGGGTTTTAACGATATTCTAGTTAGCACATCTTTGTGCAAAATTCCTAAGGTGGTCATAATATCAAATTCATCATCGACAGAAAGGGGTGTAGGAAGATCATTTCTACCTACAACGCTTTGGCTCACTTTGTCACCTGCTTCAATAAAGCTATGCAGGGCTGAACACGCTTTAAAGGTTTTCTATTCATATAACCGGCTTTCCTATAATTTTTTCAATTTCATTATAATATTCCGTCACCGGTTTTTCGCCTATTTTTTTGACACGAACTCCCCTGGAGACAAAAAGCAAAATGGATGCCTTAAATCACTGTTGCATATCTCAAATTGCAGATGTTTTTCAACACCATAAAACCGTTCGGTGCTCACAGAAAAAAGTGTTTTAGGTGGCACTGTTTCTGTAATTTCCTCATTTTTATTTTTAATCTCTATTTTATTGTGCGCCAAAACACTTTTTTCTTGATCTGGTTGTTCTTCCTCCTTTTTGTCAATGTCTTCCTGGTGGTTTGCCATGTCTCTTGGATACATGCACATGGGCTTGTATTGCACGTTACGATCAGCCATAAACTAAACAAAATCTCAATAGGTATTAATAAATCATGCACAAAGATTTGGTAAATTTTTTAGAAAAATTTCGAAATTTTTTTTAAAAAGTTTCGAGATTTTTTTTGAAAATTTTTTTTGAACCTTTTTGCCATGTCATCACAGGGGTTTCAGAGCTCTGGAGGCTCAAATAAAACGCATGAAAATTTGAGATAAAAGGTATTTTAAATTTAAAAAAAATATAATAGTTGAATTTTGTAAAAAACTAGATAATTGTTAAATTTCTTTAAAACTTCAAACCAGGATTGTAATTTTCTAAGACTATTTGTTATATTTTGTAAAAAAATCTTGAATATTAAGGTATGAAAGGCATTTCAAATTTTTAAAAGAATTATAATAGTTAAATTTTGTAAAAAACATACGATTGAAACTCTAAAGCAGACAGGGTTGTATTTTTTAAAAAATTAATTGTTACGTTTCGTAAAAAAAATTTCGGTCGCAAAAAAATCTCGAATATTAAGGTATAAAGGGTATCTTAAATTTTTTAAAAAATTATAACAGTTAAACTTTGTAAAAAACATACGATTGCAAAAGAAAACGCATCGTGAGGTGTAAAAAAGATTCCAAAATTTTCAAAAGAACCATAATTTCAAATGTATTATATAACCTAAAGGCACGATTCTATTTTTTAAAACATTGATTGCTGAAAAGAATTAAACAAAAATGCGCGGATGAACGTTTTTTAATTTACATTTTGTTTTAATTTGCACAAGACGTCCCCTTTTCGTTTTGGTATCTTCCCTTTCAACGGTCATAATTTGCAGTGCATATAATTTGCTCGTTCACGGGGCCAAAAGTCCAATTAATCAATAAACATGTTCTCAAAATGCACTCACTTGACCAAACAGGGGAGAGAGGGATGGAGGGGGTCCGGCACAAAAGAGTCCCGGCACAAAAGAGTCCTGAAAAAAATTGCAGCTGGCACAAAAGAGTCCTGGCACAAAAGAGTCCCGGCACAAAAGAGTCCTGGAGAAAATGCGTTCATGTGCCCAAGCGCTGCGAGCGCTGAGGTCGGCACAAAAGAGTCCTGGCATAAAATCAATTTTTCACAGCTAACATACAATGTTCACACCTTAGCTGCCTTCCAGTTTTTTATTTGTTTTTTTTTAATTAGCCTCTTAAGAGGTTGTGTGAAGAATTTTGCGGGTAAAAAATTAATGTTTTCAAGTATTTTTATTATTTAGTTATTAAAACGCTTAAAGCTTTGTAAAGCGTTTAAAAAATAAGAAAAAAAATCATTGTTGTATTTGGGTATAAATCATATAATATTGAATTAGTGTTTTTGTCATAATTAAGTGTATGTAAAACAAAATCATGTCTAAACAATGATTTTAGTTAGCCTAAATTTTTTGTTCATTGTTAAAATATTACAATTTTTGTCAAACAAGTGTTTTAATCGTAATTGTAAGAACGACCGCAGATGTCAGACAACAAGATGACCAGACCACTGGGACTTTTTGCGTGCCATTGCGCACAACTACACATTAAAAAAAACAAACAAAAAAAACACAAAAAGACACTCTCTCCGCCCATTTGCTGATTTTTAACCAAATAACGAGTAAAAAACAACCAAATATTGTTATACCTCCAGACCACTACAGGTTTCTGTACTTTTTTGCCAACTTTTAGTATTTTTTAAATTTAATTATTCTGTGTTTTTTTAACTAAATATTTGGTTGATTTTTCGAAGCTAGTTGGTAATTTTTTACCGAATACAGTAGTAGCTTTATTATCAGATGCTTAGTGAGTAGTGTTGGCAGCTATTTAACCAAATATTTGTCAACTTTTTACTAAATACTTGGCATTTGAATTACGCAAATTACACGAATTATTAATGCTAAATGTTTTATTTAAAATCCTTCTGATCATAACGCAATGCAAATAAATACACCAGAAAAGCAAAACTATTGAGCATAACTTTAAATGACATAGATAACACCACAAAATACGCAGTAAGTAAGGTAAATATTCACTAAACTCAAAAAATTTTCTAGGGAAAAATAACAAAGCGATTTAAAAATGTTAAATACGAATTTTTTACTGAAACGCTTTATTATTTATTTACAATAAAAATGTTGGTGATTAATTATTAGTTTTGTATTTGATTAAAACTTATTTGATTAGTCAATAATGACTCGTTAACGCAACTACTGCACATAATGAATTAAGCGTATAATTTTATGAAAATGCCCCCAGGTTTTAAGTTGTCGTTAAAATATTAGCGGTCTTTCAAAGAAATTTTTTTAAATTTACAGAAACTTTTGAAATTCTTTTGAAGTCTAACGCAAACGTTATCACATACGAGACAATACATAGAATCGTTCTTTAGCTCAAAAAACGTAAAACCACATTAAAAAATCTGGGTAACTATATGGGTTTTTAACCACATTAAAAAATCTGGGTAACTTTTCTCCAGCCCGCTAATGAAAGGATTGAAAACTGTAATTATTGGAATAAACATTTGTTTTCCCAAGAAAAAAAATAGCAACTTTAAATAAAAATTTAGCTAAAAATCTTTTAAATTAACTGTTCGTCGTTACTTAGACAAAGAGTCACAATCAGTATAAAATCAACGTGACTCATTTTGTTTGGATTATTTATGTGTTAAGATAAAAAAAGAGTCAAAGTTACGAGTATTTTACGACGCTTTTGACTCATTATGTCAGAGTAACGACGTGTTGAAATACGTCATAAACTGGAAGACAGCTGAGGTGTGAACATTGTATGTCAGCTGTGAAAAATTGATTTTATGCCAGGACTCTTTTGTGCCGACCTCAGCGCTCGAAGCGCTTGGGCGCATGAACGCATTTTCTTCAGGACTCTTTTGTGCCGGGACTCTTTTGTGCCAGGACTCTTTTGTGCCAGCTGTGATTTTTTTCAGGACTCTTTTGTGCCGGGACTCTTTTGAAGGTGAGCC
>JASAMX010026446.1:0-10149 GCA_030248175.1 Microlaimidae sp. YZB2_3
TTCTCAAAAAACCAGTGGTTACTTTACCACTCATTTATTTTTACCTTGATAGAATTTATCTTTAACATATGTGGCATTAAATAAAAGTTTAATTATGATCTAATAAAAATTTGGTCTGTTGGATAATATATTTTTTAATGTTTTTTTTTCAAATTAACATTTATTTTCTGTTACAGGTGTCGTGTAGATTATACCTGGGCGGATATGGACGAGTCTACGGAGAACAGTACTTTTAATCGCAATATATCGCTTTCACTGCCTATAAGGGAGATTTCACCCTTCTTTAGTTTTTTTGCGGACTATAGACAGGTGCATTTGAAGATCGTACTTACGATCTGCATCTGCGGAGTAATCTGCAACATTCTTAATATAATCACACTAACTCGACCCAGAATGTTGAACAGTCCCACCAATCTACTGCTGCTTAGCTTGGCACCGGCCCAGTTGTCTTTTCTATTGGCCTTTACATACTTCACCCTGTACTACAAGTGGCTGTTGTCACTCTGTGATCAGGAGTCTTTTGTGCGTTACCGCAGTTACTGGTGGTATTTTTTCTTCTTAATCGTCGCCAATATCAACATCACCATGCACGTTATTGTGATGTCCCACATGATGCTGATGGCTGTTTGTCGTTTTCTGGTCGTTCACTACCCCATGAAGTCATACGTAACACTGAAAAAAGTGAAGATTTGCGTGCTCACCGTTTATTTGCTAATTCCCGTTTTATGCATAAGTTTTTATTACAACTGCACGATAAAAGAAATTCTACCGCGGGAAATGACCACGGTGGGAAGAATGACTAAGAGAGCGTGCGGGAACATTCCCGTTAACCTGACAGTGGGTCTGTTTCGCCCGATTTATCGCTCCTACCAAATCGCCAAAATTAACTCCACGGTGTATTCGGTGTGTTGGAAAATCGCGCCTTGCGTTATTATGATCGTTTTAAGTTCGGTATTGTGCCACGACTTGAATAAAGTCAAGAAAAGCCGGGAAAATCTTCGGCGCAAATCCCTGCATCGCGGGTCGGAAAACGAGGCCCGACAGCGGCAACACTATATGACGTCATGCATGCTCCTTGTTATTGTACTCATATTCACAATTGTGGAACTACCGCAAGTATAGACGACAAAATATTTTACTGCATTATTGAAAACAATTTTCGGAATAAGGTATTCTTTAAAGGAGCACTGTCACAAATTAAATTCCTATATCGCCCGAAACACATTACTCTTTTAATACTGAACCAATCAAGCCGAAATTTAAAAATGCCGTAGCCTTGTAGTGAAGCACTACAAAAACTAAATTTGAATTGGTAGGTTTGGTATTAAAGGAACAGTCCGGTTCGGGCGATATTAAGAGTTTGATTTGTGACAGTATTTCTTTACGTTTTATTTTACTTTTCAACAAAAGAAGTTTTCGCGTTAAAAATGATACTTTGCACTAACATTTGGTAATAGGAAAATCTAAATATTGAATAAGGTAAACAAATTAGGAAACGAAATAATTAAATCAAATTATGAAGATTTATAAAAATACAACGCTCAAAAGACGTGTATCCTAATTAAATAAAAACCTACCGATTTGCAGTCAATCATGCAAAAACGAACAAATTTTATAACATTTTTTAGATAAGAAGCCCTGGTAGCCAAATTGTAAACTTTAAATTTGGTTCCACTTCCACCGGCACTAAATTAATAGGTGACTATTTTTCCGAAAACAAATCGGTAACGGTGGATAGTATTTTTACTAAGCTCACCATTCCTTGTTTCTCCTGTTTAAAAATTAAGTAAATTACAAAACAATGTTATTTATTTATCTATTTATTAATATTCGCATAATGCACTAGGGTAGTGCTAGTGCATTTAATTTCGGCACTTTTCCCAATTGAACATTTTTGATTTTGGACTATATCTTTGGTAATCCTGGACGGAATATGACGTTTGATAGCTCAAATGAGAGCTAATTATATGTAGATGACTGTCGTGGGCTTTTTATTTGTTATGTTGTGATATTTTCATGTGAAATTATGTGATTTATAAAAAATAAATTTGTTACTCGTTTTTAGAACATGGGCATTTCATAATTACGCAATAAACTGGTTTCAAATTTAAACTGTCCTGGTAAAATTCAATCTATTTTCCGAATTTTTAGTCCCCGTGGTTCTACGTTGCGTCCGTGGTGAGCAATCGTTATAAAATAAAATAGTGTAATTTCGCCACTCATATGCTGTAGGTAAAAACGGATTGAATTAAGTATCGTAGTTGTAAATAGTTAAAAGACAACGTTGAAATGTGTAGGGGCCATAGCACTGCACTTAAACTCGATTAAGAGGGTCCTTTTAAAAAGTATCGAAATTAAATGGACTTTTTTCCCAAATTTTGCTCATTTTGATACCATTTGGCATTTTAGCTGTAATTTTTTGCCAGTTACACCTTGTACAACAAGTAGAAGCTTAAATTAAAGAAAACTGTCTGAAGATAATGGTAGACTTTTCAATTTTTGAAAATCATGATTTTTTTACTGAGAAACAATCGATTGTTTGTAAAGTGCCGAAATTAAATGCACATATTTAATTTCGGCAATTTTCCATTTTTTTAAAAACTGATTTAATTAAGTAAAAAAATACTTTCGTACAATGAAACTTTTGTGACGCAACGCAGTATCGTGAAAGCTTCAAAATGAGCTACCAAACATGAAAATCGGGCCATACAGTAAAAAGTTACATCGGAAAAACAAAAAAGTGCCGAAATTAAATGCACTACCCTAGTGAAGACATAATTTAACATACAATGGAACCATATACTCCTTTGGAATGAGCATAAATCTTATGGGTTTATTAAAAACGGTTCCCCAAATTTATCAGCTTTAGTTACCCTAATTAAATGTTACCTCATATTCTCAACTATTTTAATAAAAACTGTAAATTATTGACACAATATATAACAAAACATATAATTATGACATTAATATGAAATAGATTAAAATGTTATAAAAGCCATGTAGAAGTAAAAAACTTAAATTTTGGTTTTTATTTTTTATTTAAAAAAATTAAAATAATTATTTAAATCGATTTTAAAGATGCAGTATTCATGGTATATTTTTTTATTGCTGTTTAATTAATATTAAAAATGTATCAGGTCACACTGAGAAAAAAATTGTATTCCACCCAAAATTATTTCTGACCGGTTAACGAGTTATTAACAAGAATACTGCTTGGTTATTTCCAATGTTGTTTTTATACATTATTTTTCGAAAGAAAACAGTCTACTGAACGGATATTAACAAAACTTAATATAATTCATGCTAGGGTACTAAAAAGCTTAAATTTTATATTTGGTTCAATTCTGAAAAGTATTAAACGAATAATGACATTTTAAAAACATCATATTCTGAAACTGATGTTTGGTGTTTGTTTATGGTGTGTTTTAGAGTAATTTTATAATTACAAAATGTATAATTTAAAAAAATGAAATGTCTTTTTATATGTATATCGCTTTTTTTAAAAGCAAAGCCTAAACCGCAAAAAAACCACTCCAATTGTAAAAACAAATTGCATTATTCATTTAATACTTTTCAGAATTGAACCTAATTAAAACTTAAGCTTTTTAGTACCCTAGCATGAATTATATTAAGGTTTGTTAATATCCGTTCAGTAGAACTGTTTTTTTTTAAAAATGGTGTATAAAAACAACTGGAAATAACCAGGCGGTATTATTGTTAATAACTCTTTAACCGTTGAGAATTAGTTTTTCGTGTAATTCAATTTTTTTCAATGTGACCTAATACATTGATTAGTATTAATTAAACAGCAATTAAAAATACATCCTAAATTAATATACTGCACCTTTAATTTAAAATATTGCTTTATAGTTCGATATTAACCATTGATTATGAAAACAATATAAAAAAAACCCATAACGTAGCCGACTTCTTTTTTCGGAAAAATATTACTGGTAGAAATTGAACGAAGTTTTAAACTCCTTAGATATATTAATTTAATAAAGTAAATAAGTCATAAAGTAAAGCTTAAATCTTAAAAAAATTTTTATAACACTAGCAACAATTTGCAAGTACCGTTTCATTCGCGATTTTTTTAGGTCCACCTAATGTTTTTTTAACTGTAATATTGACATTTTATATTAATGACACAATTTCAGCCTATATTTCCGCCAATATTTTATTCGAGTGCTAAATGCTAAGCCAAGATAAAATTTCCGGTTGACAAAGACTGATAAGTAATAAACGCTATACGGTATCTTGGACCCATTGTTAAGAAACTGAGCCGTAAAATTTTAAAATTGAAGTCCAAGTAAAAATGTAATTTGAGCTTAGTGTTAAGGTTAGACTTTGGCTAAGGTTTATGTTTTTTAGGTTTCAGATTTTCGAATTCAAATTCTTAAATTTCGGCTCCAACTGCTTTTTGCCGGTTTAAGGGCGGGAGTTTTTTTTTCATGAAATTAAAAAAGGGACGTAAAAAATTTGTGAAAACGTCTTCAACTTTTTTTTAAGGGAACGGGACGCGAGGGTACTGGACACGAGGGTACTGGACAAGAGGTTACTGGACACGAAGGTCAGTACCTTCGTGGCTTAAAAAAATTTCGTTTACCACAACCTCGAAGCAAAATTGATACATTATGTAAGGGGGGACTGGACACGAAGGTACTGACGAGCAAAAAACGTAACCTTCCCGCATAAAGCGGGATAAACTTATTGCATAACAATAGTTTGTTTGACTGACTTATAAAAGATAAGATTGTAAAAAAATATTCACAAGACATAAAACAAAAATAATAATTTCCTGTTTGGCATTTTTGTGTTATTTGTCTACATTTTCCTGCTTTTCTTAAATAATAACTAGCTTTAAAAATGCTGAAAAACTATGAGACGACTCGAAAGATGAAAAACATTAGTGTTGCTCTTATGCTTTGATTGTGCTGTCAAAACATTTTTGTGGTTATTTTTCGTGGTGTGTGGCAAAAATGAATTCTTAGTAATGCCTTCGGAAAAAATAACTGCAAAAATAATTGCAAATAATAATGCTATTAATAACCTTGCAAAAACATTTTAGTAAAATATTTTCCGAAAAACAATTGCTAGCCTTTTTTAAAAGTAAATTATTCGGTGTTTTTTTAAAGCAGACTATTATTAAAATATTATGATAAAGTTTAGTTTATTTTTTGGGTTTTGCTTAGGCTTAGGAAACTAATAAATTACTTTACTTTACTTTACTTTAGTAAAGTTTACTGTGCAATGGTGGGATTTTGAAGACTCCCAAAGATCCGTTGTTGGATTATTTTAGTTACTCAAGTAAATGCATACTTAGAAGTAAATGCATAAAATATCATACATGAAAAATCTAACAATTGTTTGTATGTTTTTGGGTTTTAAAAGCGAATTTTGCTCGTCTTGCTTTATATGATCAACATGTGTTCAAGTAAATTCCCTAAGTTAGGTGACATTTCTACTACTGAAATCTATTTTTGCAGAAGTTATTTTTTCCAAAAATTTTATCAAAAAAATAATTATTTCAATCAAGAGTCGATGAAAAGTGTCTAAATAAAAAAATGACAACAAAAAAACTACTGCACAATTGGCTTTGTATTTTTATATAGTATCTGTTTTAGAAAAAAACAGTAATTAAATAATTTTCTTGGCGTTTTCTTTTCACTAATGATTGTTTATTATTAATTCTTTAGTTTTTTGCAAAAGCAGTGTGTCTTAGCTTCAGAGCTTTGAAGTAAGCTTCAAACAGTATTATTGTTTTTATTAAAAAGCCAATGTATAAATCGTGTGTAAAATCTTTAAAAATTTCGTTTAATTAGTAGGGTGTTTTTTTAAACAATTTGCAAAGTTTTTTATTATTAAATTGCATTATATTTAAGCAAGCATATTTTATATTTATTTATAATTAAAAACGAACCGACTTATGTAAAGTTTAATTGTCTACGCATTCAAACAACAATTAAAATTTTAGTTCAGCTCATTTAGTTTTAAAAATTTATATATTTGTGGCAAACGTATTTTTTCTTAGCTCAGTACCCTCGTGTCCAGTACCCTCGTGTTCTGGAATCTTTTTTAAAGTTCTGGCGTAATAAAAATGCTAAATTTTTCAAAAAATTGATTTGTTTTCATTGCAAAACCTTTAGTAGTTCAGATTTTTTAAATATAAGAAGAAAATTTAAGTATCCAGACAAAAGTGTAGTTCTGAAAAAAAATATAGCTTTCTATTGTTTTATCATTTAGGACTTAAGCAAAATAGTTTCTGTTTGTTTGCTCTTTATTCGTAAATAGTCTATTTAAAAATTAGCTTTTTATTGCTTTATTACTTAGGACTTAAGCACAGCAAAATATTTTCTGTTTGTTTGCTTTCATTCGTAATTAGTCTATTTAAAAATTAAAACAGAAAAAATAATTTAAAAAAATAAACATCCTGCAGATCACTGTAATAGATTTGTTTAAAATTTTGGTACGGGGTCTTTAGAGCCACAAGCAGGGAACTTGGAGCCATCGAAAATTTTGTGGAACTTGGAGTCACGAGCAATAGGAATTTGGAGCCTTTCAGAAAAAATTGGTTTAAGCTTAAATTTAGGTTTCGTTTAGGCTTAGGTACACGCTTTAACCATTTTTATTTTTGGCTCCAAGTTCCAAACTTACGGCTCCAAGTGCCCTAGGCTCTATCGACCCTAAATCAAAATTTTAGAACAAAACTGAAAAAATAACAAAAAATAAAACATAAAAATTGTTCAAAATAAATGAAGTCCATCAAACAAAAAAATTGGTCTAGATTTAACCATTAATAACAAATAGGTTTTGTTTCTTTGCTTTTCCTGGGATATCTATCAATGTTTTTAAACTTAAATAAAAAATAGTTTACGAAATGAAAAAAAAACCTCCTTCAGAACTTGAACCGATTTTTTTTCTAAATGAAAAATAGAAATACGGAAAATATTGATATTGATTTATATATAACTTTTTTAACGAACTTTCTAAGATCATTTTCTAGTTAAACAATTTCTTTTTGACTGCACCAGCAAAAATAAAAAAAACAACAAAAGCGTACTCTTAATTTAATTTTGACAATCTGTACCTTGTTTGTAAATTATAACCAAACATTTGGCGTTTCACAAAAATGGAATAAAAATCACAGGTTTTAGTCAAAAAACCTGTGATTTTTATTCCATTTTTGTGAAACGCAGGGAGCTGAAAATTAGTGGCAGACTCGGTAGTTATTTAAAAAATGAAGTTTTTGTTTTCGGATTTAGGGTTGTTGGAGCCGAGAGAAAGAGAACTTGCAGCCGAAAATCGGGAACTTAGAGCTAGGAAGTATAAGGAGCTTGGAACCAAACCTTTGAAATCGCTAAAATCTTTTGCTAAGCCTCCCAAACCTAACCCCAAACCTATTTTTACGTTCGGCTCTAAACGCCTATTTTTACGGCTTCAAGTTGCCAAAAATTTCTGAAGACCCCAAGTTCTATGCTTACGGCTTTAAGATCCCACCTGTTGTTCTCTTATCCAAATTCCTATATAAATAAAAAAATGCAATTTAATTTTAGTAAAATTGTTTGTTTTGACAAAATTTTCAACAAACAGACGCGAAATAAAAAAAATTTCATAAAATAATTGTCATTTTTGTCGACTGGATTTTATACAGATTTTTTACTAAATTACTCAAACTCAAAAAATACTTTGTTAAAATTTGCAATCAAGGTGTTAAAATAAAGCTTAAAATACGCTTGTTGTTTTTTTATTTTTTCCACAACAAACTTCCGCGTCGAATAAAATATTGTTTAAAGACAGAATGTTCTAAAACAACTATATTTTGGTCCTGTTTGAAAGGTCATATTCATCATATTTTTTAAACTACAAAAATATTGCTTTGACAGCAACAATAAATGAGTCTGCAAATTCTACTAAAACGCGCAACAATAGCAAAAGGCTCTCTACGATTGATTGGTTTTGCCCACCACCGTTTTAGTAATCATCACAAAACGACAAAGTTTTTTGGCGGCACTTTAATCATAATTAGAAAATATAAAGTGGAAATTAAGTTATCAAAATCATGTTCTTCTTTTTATTCTAGTTTTATTTATTATTACTATACCCATAACCAATTCTTTAAAAGCTTGAAACGTGAAAAATGAGTCGAAAATGCGCAAAAATAAATCATTCATAACTGCCGAAATTTAAATCTCGAATTCATTATATATTGTTTTTCTCTTATTTATTTATACATATTCGAACGCTTTTTTAATTTAAAGCAAAAGTGTCATTAAGTAAACCCGGCAGTGATGCGTTTACATAAAGCAAAAATACATAACATAAAAATAATGAAAAAATATTTGACTTCATTTTATTGCGCAGCAACGTTTACTGCCTTACCTATGTAGATAAAGCCCTCAGTAGCCCTAATTAAGGCCTTTAGTAGCCATAATTAAGGCTGTTTATGATCTTAATTAGAGTGAGCCCTTTTAGAGCCTTTTAAAAACCAATATTAATTTCTAAGAAAAACAACTATTCCGTTATTTTTTGGGTAAATATGGATAAATTCTAAAATAAAATTCGTGACCTTTTTTTTGTTTTTTTTTTAGTTTCAGCTTTAAATTTAACACTTAAACATAATCTTAGTATTATGTCATTAAACAGTTTATACTTAGCAGAAATGCTAAACCTTGTTTGTATTTCTACTTCTATTTCTAATATTTAAACCTTTTGCCGAAATTTAAATATTCAAGAACATAAACGGTTGTGTTAGATTTTTAATTCCATGTAAAGTTTACGAAAATTCAAAATAGTTTTAATTTTCAGTTTTATTCAGAAGTGCGTTTTCTAAATAATCTATGTTTTGAAGAATAGTTTCTTAATAATGACATTATCATAAACTTTGCGAATTCCCTAATGAATGAGCGACTATTATGACTTTTTAAATATTTAGTTTTATTAAATTGTTTTGCACATAACGGTGATTTTTGTAAATAGAAGAAGGCAATATGTAGCATTGTTTGATAACTCATTAGAATTACACTTAAAAAGGGAAAAGTATTTTGTTTTGAAGTTATTATTAAAAAAATACTTTATTTCGAATTTCATAAATATGAACATCCATCCAAAACTCACCAATACCAAAAATCATTCGTGCCAATACCAAGTTCATACGAAAAATATTATGGAATTGTTGCATCAAAATTCAATATAAAACAAGTTTAAATTGTAGCTCTTTAAAAAATAGTAATTCCAAATATGTTCGCTATTCTTGTCGTCTATACTTGCAGGGAACTATTCACATTTGTGTAAACTACATAAGGAGCGTTTCTTTTTTGAGTGAGACTTTCGATTTCTTCGACATGCTCACGGTGAGTTACTCTTCGGCCAGTTTCCTACTGTACTGCAGCATGTCCAGCCAGTTCCGTTCCGCCTTCCGCTCCGTCTTTTGTCCGGATCGCGGGAATCTCAGCCGGAAACTGACCACCTACTACTCCATGATACCCACCACCGCCTTTCCGACCACCGCTGGCGGGAGCGGTCGGGATGCCGAATCCTCCAAACCCATACCCTCCCCGGGTAATGTGTCCGGGAAGTCGGTAAAATTCTGGGAGCGGGAGAATAGCGTCCGAAAAAAGGGCAGCGCCGCGGTTATTTCCACCGCGGAGCGTCCCGCCCTATGCCGGAGGATTTCCGAAGGCGTCGTCACAGCCTACCGCGGTAATAACGCTACAACCGCTCTCAACGGCTGTTCACGCACTCCTCAACCTGGCGCAAACCAACCCGTTCAATTAGTTGCGGTTATTGAGAATGGTGGCGGCGATTTGGATAGCTCAGAAGTTCTCGTTTAAAATTTTTAAATTTTATAAATTAGTTTAATTCGTTAATTGATCGATTATTTTGATATTTTTGGCCAGAAATTATGTACACTTCTAGTTGGTGTGACTTTTTAAATTCAAATAGCAGCTATAATACTGTAACTTTAAAAAACTGTTCGAGTTTATCTCCAATATATATACATTAAACTTTTTTATAGAAAAATAAGTTGAATCTATTTCCAGCGTGGTAGGTAAAAATAATTAAAATTGACTTGCAATTTTATTTAAATATAGGGTAACTGACTTAATTTCGGCCACCTTTTTTTATTTTTTTGAATAAGTTTTTTCTATC
>JASAMX010026447.1:0-38833 GCA_030248175.1 Microlaimidae sp. YZB2_3
TTAGCAATACGGAACTGAACGAAGAGGTTACAACATACACCAAGAAAACATGGCTGAGCTTCTGACGAAAATGAGCTCGCTCGCTGAAGTCTTGGAGAAAAAAATCCCCGGCGTCCTACGCCTGAAGCAACCAAACGTGGACTTCCAGCAGCACCAGGGTATCAACAGCTGAAAGAAATTTTATATGAGCGCGATATGAAAACACAAATTGTGTTATCTAACTTTCCCGAAAAAGAAAATGAGAAACCCAGCAATTTGTTTGTCCAACTAAAAGATTTCTTTAATGGTTTCGGCTTAGAAGAATCCTGGCGTCATATTGCGGGAGCCGAACGCCTGGGCCGTCAGCGTAAACCGCACTACAACCGACTTGTCAAAATAACTATGCTCAACCACGATGGGCAAGGTCCGGTACATGCAAAAAATCTACTTCGGCACTGGGATGCACCGATCTCTGATCCAGAAGTTAACGTGAATAAGATGAAAATAAGACCGTCACAGCCTTTTGAGCAAAGAAAAGCAATCTGCCGAGTTTAAGAATATGCGCAGAAAAGCCTTTGATGCAAATTTAAAATTGCAAGAAAACGGAAACTGAAGACACTAGCTAATGCAATTAGATCGGAAAACGGTAAATATATGTATGTGAAATTTAATTTTGATTGTAGTTTAAATAAGTGGGTCAAAGTTTCTTCTTACACCGAGCTGCCAAAAGAATAAGAGCATACGTAACTGAACGAAGTAATACGCACATTTTTATAAAGCATCCTTATAAATCAGTCTTTTTGGTCCTTTAATCTTTCTAAAACTAAGTAATCCAGCCTTTGTTCATAACCAACAAGTAACAACTTGCATTTATAAAACAACCATCTAGTGAATTTTTTTCACTTTTTCCTAAATATTTATATCCTTTTGTAAATAAGGGTTTCAAACTGCACAAGCGTACTCCAGATAACATAGCATTTATACGCTCTGAGAAGATTATTTCTAGAGTTTGAGTTGAATCTATATATAAATAGACGTAATGTGTGTGTGTGTGTGTGTGTGTGTGTGTGTGTGTGTGTGTGTGTGTGTGTGTGTGTGTGTGTGTGTGTGTGTGTGTGTGTGTGCGTGCGTGTGCGTGGTGTGCGTGGGCTGTGCCTGTGCATGTGCCTGTGCGTGTGCCTGTGCGTGTGTGCATGTGTGTGTGTGTGTTTGTGTGTGTGTGTGTGTGTGTGTGTGTGTGTGTGTGTGTGTGTGTGTGTGTGTGTGTGTGTGTGTGTGTGTGTGTGTGTGTGTGTGTGTGTGTGTGTGTGTGTGTGTGTGTGTGTGTGTGTGTGTGTGTGTGTGTGTGTGTGTGTGTGTGTGTGTGTGTGTGTGTGTGTGACTGTCTGTGTGTTCCCTAACTCCTCCCTAACCACCCAAAGGATTAAAGTGAATGAGGTATTGTTGGAAAGCTTATACCCATGGGAATGTCGTAAGGGGGTTGAAATTGTTAAAAAACTTACATGGACATTTTTATACTGGACAACGCGTTTTCACCAAAGGGGGGCCCTATGGATTTTGGAACTTTTTTTGACTCAGAATGGGCTCAAACTTATTGGAAAGAATAATTAAGCAACGGAAAGCCAGAATATTATGATTTTTGAAAAAATGAACATGGACATCTTTATACTGGACAACGTTTTTTCATTAAAGAAGGGAATTACCTTGCTCACCAACCACTAAAGGGAATGGGCTAAATGAGATATCATTGCAAAGCTTACAGTCCGGGGAATGTCATAAAGGGTTAAAATTTAGAAAATTTTTGCATGGACATCTTTAGCCTGGACAATACATTTTCACAAAAGGGGGAACCTATGGACTTTGGAAATTGAAAATTTTTCTTCTGAATTGACTTAAACTAATTGATAAGAATAAGTAACCAATGTAAAACCAGAAGGTGATGATTTTTGGTAATATTAACATAGACATCTTAATACTGGACAACGTTTTTTTCACTAAAAAGGGGAACAACCTTCCTCCCCAACCACAAAAGGGATTGGGCTAAATGAGATATCAATGCAAAGCTTAAGGTCCGGAGAATGTCATAAAGAGGTTGAAATTTGGAAAAAATCTGCATGGACATCTTTAGCCTGGAAAAAACATTTTCACAAAAAGGGGAAAACGAAAAATTTTTTGGTCTTTAAATTGGCTCGAACTTATTGATAAGAGTAATTAGCCAATGTAAAACCAAAATGTCATGTTTTTTGGTAAGATTAACTTTGACATCTTAATGCTGGACAACGTTTTTTTTACTAAAAGGGGGATGACCTCTCTCCTCAACCACAAAAAGGATTGGGCTAAATGAGATATCATTGCAAAGCTTACATTGGCCGGAATGTCATAAAAAGGTTGAAATTTTGAAAGAAAATTACATGGACATTTTTGAAATGGACAACGCATTTTCACTAAAAGAGGGACCTATCGATTTTGGAAGTTAAAAATTTTTTTGTCTTCGAAATGGCTTAAATTTATTGGTAAGAGTAATTAGCCATTATAAAGCCACAATATCATGTGTTTTTTTTTGAAAAAGGAACATGGACATCTTTATGCTGGACAAAGCTTTTTTACTAAAAGGAGGGATGACCTTTCTCCTCAACCACAAAAGTGATTGGGCTAAATGAGATATCATTGCAAAGCTTACAGACAGGAGAATATCATAAAGGGGTTGAAATTTTTAAAAAATGCACGGACATCTTTAGATTGGACAATGAATTTTCACAAAAAGGAGGCCCTATGCACTTTGTAAGTTTGAAAAAATTTTTGTCTTTAAATTGGATCAAGCTTATTGGTTGGAGTAATTAGTCAATGGAAAGCCAAAATATTTTTTTGGAAAGATAAACATGGACATATAAATACTGGACAACATATTTTCGCTAAACCGGGAAGTACCCTACTCTCCAAGCGCAGAACAGATTAAGCTAAATGAGATATCATTGAGTGTCGTAATGTCACAGTCTGGAAAATTTCATAATGAGTGTCGTATATATAAAAAACAACTTGAACATCTACATCTTTATGCTGGACAAGAAATTTTCACAAAAAAGAGGATGGGGTTGCCTCTCCAACCACAAAAAAGATTGGGCTAAATGAGATATCATTGAAAAGTTTATAGTTCAGGGAGTATCTTCATAAGGCGGTTGAAATAAATAAAATTAACATGGACATCTTTATGCTGAACAACACATAATCACCAAAAGGGGTACGGACCGTCTTCCCAATCACAAACCGAATTGGACTAAACAAAGTCTCATTACAAACCTTGCAGTCCAGGGAATATCACAGAAGGATTAAATTTTGAAAAAAGTTAGCAAATTAATTAGAAAAATATATACAAGAAAAATTATTTGTCAGCCGTATGGCTGACACAGGCTACTTGTCATGTAAAATATTTGGTAAACGACTAATAATAAAATTAATATTGACATTATAAAATAAACTAACAGCATCTATACTAATCATCAAATGACCAGGTTCTATACGTATGTTTTTTTAACTCAGAAATAAAACTAGACACTGAAGGCCCTCTATATTCTAAATATTTGGCCCGATAAGCAGTTTAGAGACTCTTTCGTTGTAAACACCACTAATACGCGTTTTAAAGAAGCTAAGTTAGATATTCTAGCTTGTGGTCCTAAGTTTTGCTTGCCTCCAAAAAAGATTCCAATACTCAAAACCATAAGCTCTATACAATTTGCTTCGGATAAAGTAAGCAAAAACGTTGATACAAGAGCTACTATTAAGTCTATACATGCACAAACTTCTTCATGTTTAATGCATTTCTAATGTAGTTTCTTCTAAAGCTTTGTCTCATGTTCAAAATAAGCTTGAGGTGGTCGTTTCAGATTTAAGAAAGAAACCACAAGATGAAAATTTAACTTTTGTTCTGGCCTACAAAGATTTTCGGCCAAAACTCTTGTACTCCAAAAAACTTCATAATTTCTAAAATGTCGGCCCATTTTTTTAATCCTCAATTATTTACTAAAACAACAAAATCAAAAATAAAAGCTACGTATTCAAATCTAAAATCTGTACTATCTTCCTTTTTATCTGCTGGTTTTATCATGAGTATTCTGCCAAGTTTCGAGAAAAGTAAAATCCCTGACCTTACCGTCTCATTAAAGTCCATAAAGATAATTACACTATAAGAGTTATTACACCTATGTACGGTTCCATGTTTTATGATATTGCTAAGAAATTAGATGCCGTTTAAAAATCATCTATGCAATGTTTAAATATAGAATGCCTTCAGTGTCTAGTTTTATTTCTGAATTAAAAAACATAAGTACAGAACCTGGTTATTTGATGATTAGTATAGATGCTGTTAACTTATTTTATAATGTCGATATTAATTTTATTATTAGTCGTTTACCAAATATTTTACATGATTCTAAACGTTACTGACGTGAAAGTGTACCGTTTTTTGCTTCTGTTCCAATTAAATCTATAATACAATTATTTGAAATTGTTTTAATTCATAGTTTTTTACAGTTTAAAGGTGATTTATTAAGTCAAAATTTCGGTGTACCAATGGGAAATCCTGTCTCTGTAGCTATAAGTGACTTATATCTGGGCATCTTAGAATCTGAATTTCTTGGTAACGTGTGTCCTCTTGTTTTAAAACCTATTTTTTACCGCAGATATATCGATGACGTGTTTCTATTATTTGATTTGAAGGTTCCTTATTTAAATTCGGTTAGCATGGTAAATGCGTTTTAGCTGAGTTTCATATTTTTCTTAAGGACACTAAGATTTGTTTCACGTCTGAGTTTGAGTCTTCTAATTCTTTACCGTTTTTAGACTGTTTTATTAATAGTTATTTTAATAAAATTGAAGTAGAAGTTTACCAAAAACTCAGGCATTCTAATAGGTACATTTCTAAATTTTCTTTTATTCCAAATCAATACATTTCCAGCACCCTAAAAACGCTAAAATTAAAGGCTCTACGGTATTGTACTAATTCAATTTCGTTACAAAATGAGTTTAAAATTTTTATACGATATATCTGTTAATAAGCATGGGTACAGTAAAGATCTTGTTTCAAATTTTTTTAATTTATCTAATCTTAAATCGGGTTGTGCTCCTCCGCCACTTCCAAAAACTGCTCTACCCTCAATCTCCTTACCTTTTTTCGGCAAAATGTCATTTAATATCCAAAATTGAAAAGTTCTGGCTTTTCCACATATTTTAAATCCCCTCAAACATTTCGTTCCAGGTTATTTTATTGCAAAGACGATTCCCAAACTAGTAAATTAAACTGTAATAATGTTGTGTATTTACTTTGTTGTGATGTATGTGACAATTTTTATATAGGGAGAACACAGCGCTCATGCTCAAAGTCGTGTACGCTTGTTTGTTTTTTATTTATGTGTTAGTAAAATTCCAAAAGTTTTATTGCGTGAATACTTAATAATTTATTATTTATTTTCCTCATTGTTTTACCTATTTGGTCTCAATTTAAATTGTTTATATTTCTTTTAGATTCTTATATTTCCGTGTTTAGTACTTTATCTAAAAATAGTTAGTTTTTTGATTCCACTGTTTTGTTTCTATATTTGTATTTTAATTTATATCATAATATTATTTTAGTTACCTGACGAAGACCTGTTTTATTCAGTGTCGAAACGTCGCCGTTTTATTAATAAAGGATTTATTCAGTTTAATTTGCCTATAGCCATGCTAACAGCAGAAAACACACCAAATTATGACTCAATGTGCAACTCTAAAGGATTTCGAACTTAAAAATTTTTTTATTCATTTTAAAAATTTACCAGAAACACCATATTTTTCTAGCTTATATAACAATTTTTGATGTGGCAGAGTGTTAAAGGCCTTGGCGAAATCCAAGTATATGACATCAATTACAAATTTTTCTTTTAGTGCCTGCGTCCACTCATTAAAAGTTTTCAGCAGCTGTGTTATTGAGAACTTTTTGTCCTATATCCATGTTGAAACATTTACAAAATGATATGGAAAACGACAAGAAGTTCTTCTTTAACAAGCTGCTCCATTAGTTTACAAGAAAAAAGATATAAGTAAAATTGGACAATATTTTTCTTTTAAGCTTTTGGTGCTTTTTTAAGCAGTAAGTTTAATAGAGCTATTTTACAATCAAGTGGTAATTCTCCAAAATCAAAAGACATCTGAAAGTTTATTGCCAAAGGTTCAGCAATAACTTTGTCCAAGCGTTTTAAAAAGTAAGCTGGAAAACAGTCAGATGTGCGAGACAATTTGTTTGGGAGCTTTTTTAGGGCTTTCAATACCTTTTTTGTAGTAAATACCATGTTGTCTAACTTTCCTATATTTTGTGGATTAAAATTTGGTAAGGTGCCATCATCATTAGTAAAAACGGAAGCAAGGTAATTTTCAAACTGTTCAACTTTTTCACACTCTTTAGTTACAAATATCCCATCTTTCCTTTTAATTGGTCGAATACTTTGTTTTGTTTTAATTTTACTATTAACAAATTCATAAAAACTGTTTAAACCCCCATGAATTTAGATTTTTTGTGTCTTTATTAGTGTTAAAATCTCTAACTTTATTTTTGTATACTTTGCAATTTTTTTGTACTCTGATCTTGATTTTTCATCAACATTACGCTTATGCTAAAGTTTTTTCTTTTGATTTTGTAGTTTTCTTATATTTATTGGATATTGTATAATTTTTTCTTATTTGTAAATAATTTTTCCAGGGACATGTCTATTGATTCCTAACAACAAAATATCCTTGAATTTTTGCCAAGCATTTTCTACTGTGCCACATTCCTCAAATAAAATTTTCTAGTTGGTTGAAGATAAATACAAACTTAGCATATCACAATCTGCTTTTAAAAATCAGGTATGTAGTTTTTAATCTTATTCTTAGGACTGTCAAATTTTTTGAGATTAATTTCAGATAAAATAGTGTCATGGTCTCATTGTGAAAAACTGGACGCAACAGTGACATTATAAAAAATTTCTCTATCGTTTGTGAACAAAAGATCCAGATAATTATTCTCACGAGTTGGTTGTGAAACAAGCTGATACATACCTAGCTCAATAAAAAAACCCAAACCAATTATTTTCATTTTGTGTGTTTGAAATTATTTTAACTGAAGACCAATCTACCCTTGGCAGATTGAAATCTCCAATTAAAACAATGGTTCCTGAAAAGTTTTCTGTTAAATACCTAACTATCTCAAATATTAAGTTGTTTTTCTCTTTGCTAGTACTAGGTTTTCTACAAATACCAATGAATCTTAGTTTAGATGACTTTTGTAGGACTATGTCTACCCCGACTATTTCTATTGTATCACACTTTTTCTCAATTTTAACTTCAACTACTCTAATTAGTAAAACTACTCCACCGCCTCGCCGCTGCTGTCTATCCTTTTGATAAACATTAAATTTTCTATTTTTGATGATCATTGCGTTTGAAGTTGTTTTAGTGAGCTACGTTTCACAAATACAGCAAATATCGGCAGCATCATAAATAAGACATCAAGCTCGGCTAAGGGGCTTTTTGCCCTATTAACGACGATATATCTAGTTACATTTCATAGTAAAAAAGTACGGTTATATTTTTGGCGGAAGGATGCAGTCTGAAAAATTACATAGTAATAAACTTTTAGAAAACGAATTGTAAATTTCTGGACGCGTTAAGGATGGCTAAAACAGTAGCAGACAATGTAAAACAGTAATGCAACGTGAATGTAAAATAATGTTGTAAAAAAATTAACAATTTTTGTGAAAAGTGTTTTCGAATGTCAAAAAAAAGCTGTATTAAAAAGAGTGTGAAAAAAAAAATTTTCGGTCCAAAAATTAAAAAAAAATGTTTTCACATACTTTTTCTGAAAAATCAAAACTTTTTTGCAAAGCAATAAAAGCTGAAACAGTAATTCAAGGCAAACCAAACGTGGCTGATCTATTTGTTTGTTGGATTAAAAAAAGACCCAACCACTCAAATCACAATAATTTGATGTCATTATATCAGCCAATAAGTTTTCAATTTATTACTGGGTATTTGCTTATCTATCTTTTTTAGAAATGAACTCTCTGTTAGCGCCATGGCGCAATCGGTTACGGCTTAGTTATTCTGACAGAGGATTGAGAGATCGAAGTACCATAAAAACATTTTTCACAATTTTCAGTTTAATTTTAACAATGCGTTTTTTTGTTTTTTTTTTTATTCTTTTTAAATTTAATTCACATAGATTTAAATCAAAAAATCATATTTTTCTGTCTTTTGTCAATTTGTTAAATTTTTTGTTTTTGAATGTTTCAAGTGATTATAATACCTTCATACAAGTAAAAAGGGTAATTTTGCTATGTGTGCTACTGGTTTACTACTAAACGCTTTGCAATGAAAATTGTTGGGGGAGACTTTAACATTTGATTTAAAATTTTCACAGACGCAATGTGTTTACAAAAAATTACTAGTGTTGTTTGAATGAAAAGTTTGCCTAGGAGAAAGTCATGTGGGCGTGTCTTAATTAGTTACGTGAGCAAAATAGAGCAGCTACGTTTGGTTTTTTTATTTAATTTATACTTACTTTAATTTATTTTATACTTTAATTTTGTTTTATCCAATCTGTTTTCTTAACAAGTTTTAAAAAAATTTCTACTTATAAAGCTCAAAAAAACTATTTTTAATGAAAAAAACTTACGGGGTGATCTGCTAATCCAAGTAAGGTCAAATGTCAGGGCACTTGGACCTTGAGTTGGTGCATTCGTAACAGGTGGAATATTAGTTATTGGACTTTGAACTGGTGTATTCATAACTGTTGGAATATTTGTTGTTGGACTTTGAATTGGTGCATTCTTAACTGTTGGAATATTTTTTGTTGGACTTTGAGTTGGTGCATTCATAACTGTTGGAACATATGCTATTGGACTTTGAATTGGTGCATTTATAACTGTTGGGACATTTGTTATTGGATCTTGAATTGGCACATTTTGAACTGTTGGAAGAATTGTTATTGGACCTTGAATTGGTGAATTAACTGTTGGAAAATTTGAAATTGGACTTTCAATTGGTGTATTTGTAATTGTCGGAATATTTCTTATTGGGTTTTGATTTGGTGCGTTTGGAAAAATTGCTTTGCATTCTAAAAAATTTAAAAAAGAATTAACCCAAGATTGGATTTTTATGTAATTTTGTGTTTTTTTTATATTTATGGCTAGTTTTATTAAAGTTATCGCCAAAAATTTTAACCAAAAAACTGTTTTTACTTTTAAATAAAGTGTTTTATGAACTTTTGCGTTTACTTTTATTAGCTATTATAAGAAAAAACCAGCTTCTTTATAATTAAAAAAACTCTGGAAGTCATTAATTCAAAGTCATTATTTTTTTTTTGTTTTGCGAAATTAAAAACCATCTTTTAAACTCTCTTTTTTCCCCTTAGTGTCTCGAATCACCGGCAGAATTAATTTAAAATGAATACTTTGATCTGTTTTATCTACAAAAGAACACCCCACACGGGCACTAAATTTAGAAATTGCTCATGCGGCGAAAAACCCTATCATTTGTTGGGCACAATATGGACGCAAACAATATGGATCTGTGCTGGTGTACTATGTGCCACGGCAAATTTATTGATTAAAATATATAATAAAGAACACTTTAAAAACCCTTGAAAGCAGGTACACATATGATTGGCGCTAGTATTTATTCCGAACACTAAAAAACCCTTATTCCGAACTAGTCTATTCTCTGTTTTTAACGATACTGGGAAAATCATGAAAAAAAAATATTCGTTTGAACACTTATAACTTTTAAACGCGCCGCGATCAATATTTAAATATCTCAAGTTAAGGTACTTGAACTTTTTTTTTTAACTTTGTGGGCTAGCCCCAAAACCACCAAAATTTAGGGAAAATGTTTTTCAGCCAAGTTTCTAGCTTTTTACCATATAAATCCTTATGTCTGAAAATTTTTGCGCATATTGCCCATACTTTTCTGAGCTCAAAATTATATGATTTGTTAGGAGTAATCTAACAAATCATATAGTTTTGAGCTCAGAAAAGTATGGGCAATATGCACTTAGAAAGCTCTCCACACTCTGACTTATAAAATATATGTCTTTTGTTTAATTTTTTTAGTGGCCACCCAATTTTTGCACCCATCAATGCACCCCATGTGCATTGATGGGTGCAAAAATTAGGTAACCACTGAAAAAAAACACATTTTTTAAGTCATAGTATGTCGAGAGCTTTCATACGAGTATAAACACGACAATTAAAATAAAAAATTGACAAAATTACCAGTTTTTACATTTGGGGGTATGTAACCGAGTAACCATAAAAAAATTTAACTTTAAAATATTTTTTTACAATCAGCACGCATGGAGCTTTTAATTGAATATAAACACGGCTTTTAAATAACAAAAACAAAATAATCACCCCTTACTAATTTTTGGAGTACAAAGGGGTCTGTATTTTGGTTGCCCAATAATTTAGAGCAAATTTTTGAAATCAGCACGCCTATATAGAGGGTTTGTGTCAAAAGTTGACATTTTTAAGGGTCACCCATTTTAGTTCCTTAGGACATAAAAAATTTTTGGGACTGTCTCACCAAAAGTTAGAACATAAAATTATGCATAAATTTCCCGAGTCTCAAACCAGTGGCTCAAACAGTTTTTGAGCATTATGCCAAAAAGTGCAAAGGATTTTCGCAAAAATCGTAAAATTGACCCTTTTTAACCCCTCAATGTGACCAACCCCAGTAGGTTACCCCTAAAAAATTTTATAATTTTGAGCTGAGGAAAATATAAGCAATCTGCACAAAAATTTTCAGACGTAAAGATTCATATGGTAAAAAGCTTGAAATTTGGCTAAAAAAATTTTCCCTAAATTTTGGGGGTTTTGGGGCTAACCCCCCAAAGTTTTAAAAAAATATTGTTTTTCAGAAGGTAGCCAAAAATTCAAGGATCTTAACTTGAGATATTTACATAATGATCGCGGCGCGTTCAAAAGTTATAAGAATTCAAACGAAATTTTTTTTGCCACGATTTTCCCAATATCGTTAAATAACAGAGAATAGGTAAAATGCTCCTTACAATCAAATGCCTGTTTTATTTTTCGCCTTTTTTAAACATAAGTTAATACTATGGACATACTATAGACATAAATAGTGCGTAAAACGAGCAGTCTGGTTATTTACACAACAAAAAGGGGTATACCCCCTTTTGTGTTTAATTAATGTTTCAAGTAAAAAAAATTAACAGTTTTTCTAAAACTCTTTTTAAATAAACAGAAATTAATTTAGGGATATACTCACTAAAATTTATTTCTGTCTGAACCATTTTGTAAAAGCTACTGCTAGTTATTTTGTATACAGTATTTATTCTTGAATTTAAAATTTTTGCATAAAATAAATAAAATTTATTGTTACCTGGTGAGTCTTATTTATGTATCAACGATGTTTTATTGTGTTATTAATGTGATTTAAATTTAAGTTTGTTACAAGTCTTTTATGTAATGATAAAATGGTAAATTATACACAAATTGTAAAAAAGATTATTTTTGTTTTAAAATTTTGTAAATTTATAAAATTTAATGTGATTTTAAAAGAAAGTACAGATTGCTATTATATAATAGGCTTTTGATTTTTTGAAAATAAAAATGTATTACCAATGTATTACGTTTTTTTTAATTGTACTTTGTATTTATTTGTCATACCTTATTTTTAAATTTTACATATTTTGATTTAATTATTAAATTGGTCTTTCTAGTATTTAATTAATTTAATTCACCTTATGTTTCATCTCAAAAAAAGTAAATAGAATTGTGATTTTCTCAAAAAATTCTGATTAGTTCTTGTTATGTTTTGTAATTCTATACATCTGCTTTTGTTAATATTAGATTTTTTTGCACTTAAAGGTACATTCAGGTAAAAACGGAAAACTAAAAGGGAAAAAATTCATTATTAAAAACTCTGGAAAAGTATTTTAAATTGGCATATTAGTGTAAAAAAGCGAGTTGTGACCTTTTATTCTGAAAAAAATCGGAAAATTTTTGCTAATTTGGTTACAATTGTTGAGGTAATTGTTTACACCAATCAAGATTTACCAAACTATACCTTTAAATAAGTAAGGAAAGTATGTATGTATGTCACATATTGATCAAAATTTTGAATAGCAATGTTATATTATTTTTTAAAGTATATCTTTGTTGTCTCCTACATCAAAAACAAAAAAAACATTGACAAAACATAAATTTATTAGTAAAGAGCACGAAATTACTGAACGAATTATTTAGTAAGATAACTTACTAAAGCCTGTAATCTACTACTTCAGAGTAGTAGTTTTCCTTAAGTTTATTTAACTAATTGATTTAGTAAAAAATTTACTAACTTTTTAACTGGTTCCTTTCCAAGGAATTAATTAGTAGTTTTGTTCGTTAAAAAAATTGTACAATAAAATTTATATAAATTTGTATAAATAAAATTTTCTTACGTAATAGTGTCAAATAAATTCAAACCATTTGGAATATTTCATGTTTTAATGTGTAAAATAATTTGTACTTTATTTCAAACGTTGAATATTTGACAACATTACGTAAAAAATATCATCAAAGAATTTCACGTTTGCAGTTTTTTGTGTGCAAGTTAGGGTTTTATATGTAGCATAATCAACAGTATTATGTAAAAAAACTATGATTTAGATTAATCGACAATTTGAAGACAAATCCACAGATCCTATCTGTTTTTTTTTACATAAGAAAAAATCGACACTGTGGTATACATATAACTAGAACCACTGTTAAACAGACAGCTGGACATTTTTTTCTCTTATGCATCCTTGTTAATAATCAGTTATAGGCACCTTGCACTAGAACTCCGTTTATACATGAAGTATGCAATAAACATAGCGAGTCATCATAATGGATAATTACCGTATCTCCTACTTATCTTTCGTAGTATGCAGATCAATCGATCAAAGTTTCGCGCGCTTTCGAGGGTTGATCGGCATACTACAAAAAATAAGTAGGAGATACGGTAATTTACATTATGGTGGCCCGCTATGTTTATTGCATACTTCATGTATAAACCGAGTTCCAGTGCAAAGTGCCTATAGTTGTTTCATATCTGGCTGACGTCGAAAATTAGTATTCAGACATGAGCGGACCAATTAAATTTTGTGCGGTTATAACGTTTTTTAAAAAAGCAAATAAGAACGCAGAATTTTTTTAATCCTACGTTTTTACAAATTATACAAAATTAACCAATATTAGTTTTTTAAGAATTTGCATTTGGGTTAAAAATTAAGTAGTTTGATAAATAATTATTAAAATACGAGTTCTGGACTTTATTATTAAACTGTTTTCGTTAAAAATTTTGAATGGTTTTGTTGTTAAATAGTCGATTCAATACTGTAAATATCGAGGTCAGCTAGATTTTATTTGCCTATAAATAGCAGTATTTTCACATTCTGCTCTGTGCAGTAGAAAATTATTTATTGAGTTTCGTAAAATCACATTCTCATTTATTAGGCCTCACATTTCTGAAATATAAATACACCTGGAATTTTGGCAGAAGTCTGACACAGGGCATTATTATTTAGTTAGATAGTAAATTAGCATAAAAAGCCGGAGAAACAATTTTTAATGCTCCAAACTTATTTTTTCTTTGTCATTTTCTTATTTAAAAGACTGAACTTTTTACTCTTGACATTCATAGAACGAAACCTAGCCAATACAACACACGCTGTTAACAACACTAAAAAATTAAAATAAGAATTAAAGAAAAAATTAAAGAAAAAACTAAAATATATCTAAAAAAAACGAATAACCAGAAAGCCGGCAACAACATTCTAAGCACTTTGTTTGAATTGATCGACGAGGCATATTAAGCAAAGTCCTGCCATCGCTATTACCTAAACAATATAAATTTAAAAAAATAATTTAATAGGAACTAAGTTCGGCCAGACCAATAGGCCTGTCTGTGGGACAATAAAACTCCTGAGGCTGGCTATTGAACCCAAACACTAGTTTTAACACTAGTTGCTTTCTTTCAAAAGGACCTGCGGAATTTCGATTCACACACCTTATTCCGGTAAGGACAGGGTCCTTATTTGGGAAAATAGGTTTTTACCTGCCTCCTACATACCTGCCTCCATTGCGAATTTTGCTGGCCCCAAACTGCCTCTATCTGCCTCCATTCTAAATTCAACCGTCTCCACCCTACGTCCTGCCTGCCTGCGAGGTAATTTTAGCTTCTTTTTACCTACCTTCTAACCTTATATGCTTTAACATAGGAAACAGCGCTACCTGCCTCCTAGCTTCTTCCGAGATCATTTTACCTGCCTCAACCCTGCCTTCTACCTGCCCTCAAGACAGTTTTACGTGCCTCCACTCTGCTTATAAGCTGCCTTCAAGGCAGTTTTACCTGCCTCCTACCTGCCTCTAGTTTCCGGAGGTAGGTTCAATAGCCGTTCTTACTGGGTTATTAAGTAATTACCAACTCGCGACACTTTCTGCTTTAACCTGAGATTTAACTACAAGTTGATTTGTGTCAAAAATGTTATATTCAATATATTTATTTAGTTTTTTCTGTGTAATATTATTTGTTTTATATTTTAGATTATTTTATTTAGTTGGTTTGGAACCATGGATTCCTACAGTTCCTATACCTTTGATTATATTAAGATTCTTTCTTCTATTTATAAGCCTTCTCATTTTTCGTTCAATGCGATTCCTGCTGGCAAATCAGAATTATGCTTACTTTTTATGTAAATGTGTAAATGTTGCTAACAAAGGTAACAAGCTTTGCACTCGATCCTGAGCAAAGTTACATATTTAGAGCTTTATTTTTGCAGAACAATTTTGATGTTACATTTTGATAATGGTTAAACGTGGCTTCACCACAATTTTCCAGACGAGCCGATTATTGATGCTTGCAAATTACAAAATCTCATGTTGTGGCAGAAAAAAGAAAACTAGAGGCAGCGTTTATTAATTATTCATTGATGCTAAAACCGATTGTGTTACCTTTTGTTACAAATATTCTGCTCTTGAACTGCCGATATTTTTGGTGCTAAGGATAATTCATATTAATTGATATAAATTTCGGATATCATTAATAATTAATTGATTCGTTTTTGCAGATCACAAATTTTACAAAATAAAGAACTAAAATTTGGTAATCTTTTAAAATTGAACACTTTTTAACAACAAGCAACGTGGTTAAATTATCTTATTTTTTACCTTACACCTAAAATTGACTAGAATTTATCTTTTACTTTTTTTGACATGTTTTCCTACTTTTTTTAATGCTATTTTTGGTAAAAGTTTTTTACAAATTATTCACTTTATCGTTAATATTAGTGTAAACACATTAAAGTTAGTTTCTTAAAGAATTAAAATAGTACATAAATCAGAAACACAATATAAATAAATAAAACAAAAACATAGTGGAAGAGAGCCTTTATCGCACTTATGTTGTTGTATTGGTGTAAATAGTGAAACTATATTTGGTACTGCAAAATTTGTTTCTGGTCAATGTTGGTACCGCCCTTTTTTCAAGTTGACTTCTTAACTATAAGTAACTTTTAATGAATATTATTGGGCTTTACTTTTAATTTAAATAGAAATATTCACTCCATATATTCCAATTTCTTTTAGTAGGTGTAATACAAATTTTTGATTCAGCTGACTGGATCATACGACCTACCGTTTAATTCTGTGGTTAAAAAAATCATTATTTAACTTACAGTTAATATTCACAAGCCTTGCAAAGATAACAAATAGAAATATAATAATACAATGGTTTTCATGCATTTCGACAGCGAAATTGCTTCAAAATATCTCTGAACTTTTAGTTATTTTCTATTGTTTTTTCAAAACCTAAAATAACCATAGTAAACAAACTATAATTTAAATAGAATAGTGCTGGAACTTACATTAAAATTTAAAGGGAGCAAAGCAAAAATTTGCTATTATTTGCTAATCAGAATCAAACCAAAATTAAATACTAAAGTCGCCTCTCCAAGACTGGAAACTTGCGTTTCCAGAGACGAAGACGACGTACCCTGAAGCATCTGGTTGATTTTGACCGTGAGAAAATGACCTTCTCGCGAAGAATCTGTACATATTGACTTTTATTTTAACTGATGTTATTGCTCACTTAGCAAATGAAAAATAAAAATACCACCATTACTTTTTAGATGACTCTAAACATTATACGCATTGAAATCATAAAATACAAATATCATAAGGTTCCCGACACGAGGCTTTGAACTGTAGCTTAAACATTTAAATAGAGAGTAAATGTTTTTAGGAAACTAGTCACTATAACGAAATTGTGTTGAATTTAGCGTTAAATTATTGTTTTTATCAGCTAATTATTACTTGAAGCTAAAATGTATTTTTAAGCACTACTTCATTTATAGAATATTTTATTAGGTACTTAAAACTTATTTTTCAAAAAAAGTAGTTTTTTACAATGATACCTTAAAGCGCTAAAAATGATCTTTTTACCATCAAAAAAACGCCGTTTTGCGCGTGATACAACTGCATTTATTAAGAAATGACTATTATATTTTACCTTTTTGAACATTTTTGTAAAAGAAAAACTATTGTAAAGTGATTTATGCAATTTTAAGAAAAATTAAGTTTACAGTTTTTTTATAATTAAAAAAGATGTACTTTAAGAAGCTACGCTTTTAATCATTTTTATTTGAAGATTTATGAGCTTACCTAGCATAACTAATTTTGGGTCGGTTTTCCGTTAAAAAATTCGAATTTGTTATGAAATGACGGTTTTAACCGATTTAACAAAAACTGAAGATTTAACAACAATATCAAAACAATTTCATGTATTTTCGTAACTTTTGACCATCTTTTATAGGTATTTTTTGCGTGACTAAGGTTTTTCATATGTAAATTTTATGGGTTAATAAAAAAACACATTTTGTAATACTTTTATTTATAACAAAAAAGTCGCTAAAATTTTTTAAATACATGTTTTATTATTTTTATTATTTCTAGTTTCAAAATTACAGTCCCGAGCAAAAATAAAGGTAGTTTTTCATGCCCCTCCTATAGCGATGTGATGACTAATCTGTACGTAGGCGCAATAAAGTAACCGGCGTTTTTGGGAAGCGGGAGAAATAAGAGATGGGGGTTAGACCACAGCCGCTCCCTTTTCAGTTTGCTCATACGCCCGCGTTTGAAGCGCTTAGAGGTATTATAGAATGGCTGATTTTTTAAACAGAGGGTAAAATAAGGCAAACACCTAATATTAGCTGCCCAGAACATCGTTTATTAAATATTTCGTTTTTTACACAGTGACAACTTTTTAATTTTAATTGACAAAAATAGTTTGAATTTAGAATAACTATTAAAAGCTTAATTGTGCTGCTATTTTGCAATGAAGCCCGTTTTTTTATAAATTTAAAACATTTTGTTGGAATGTTGTTGTTTACAAATCATTTTTTTATTAGAAAAGCATTTCGATAGGGCATCCAATTTTAATTAAATCAAAGAATAAAATATCTAGGTTTGCCAAATTGGGCGGGCATAAATGGTGTACAAAGAAAGCGGCCTAAAGTCCATACACCAATTTCTCCTAATATTACCAGTCTTCTAAACGCCTCTTATCACAACCGTTTAAGCGCTGTGCCAGCATTATGGCGGCATTATGGTGCGTTTTAAAACTACCTTTATTTCTGCTCAGGATTGTATTACAGGAAAATGCATTAATCTGCGAGCAATTTTGTTTCATGACGGGACCACTTAACACAGTTTTGTTATGCTAGGTCGCATAGTCCATATTAGATGATCCATAGTCAAAAATAGTGGATTTGAGGAACTCATATGTTCACAAATTGTGATATATAAATTATTTAGCATTAATGCTAATAAGCAGTTGCTGCAAATCATAGTTATTGTTGACTTTTTTTCATAAAAAAAATGATAAAAGGTGTTTTAATTTTTAAACTCTTTTGTTTGTTTTTTTTGGGGGGAGGGGGCTTAAACGCAAATTATAAATCGCGTTTGATTTTTTTTGGCAAACGGAATATGATTAAAAACTTAAAAGACGTGAGCAATAACATCAGTTAAAATAAAAGTGAATATGTACATGGGCTATGCGAGAAGGTCATTTTCTGACGGTCAAAATCAATCAGATGCTCCAGGGCACGTTGGTCTTCGTCTCTGGAAATGCAAGTTTCCAGTCTCGGAGACCCGAGTTTTTGATAAACACGTTTCCTGAGTTTCCCGGAAACTCCCGTCTTGTCTCTGTCTCCAAAGCGGGCGCAGACTGGAAACGAATTTCTTCAAAGTCCGTCTCTCAGAAACGCCGACGCGCACGCGTTTCTGGGAAACGCTTTGGAGACGCGTGTTTCCGTATCTGATTATATGGGCTTGGCTTCTAATTCTAAACCAGGACTGTATCTATTTAGCAATACCTATATTTACCGACATAATTCAAAACAAGTTATTGGCGTTTTATTTTAAAAAATTCGCTTGGTAAAATTTTTTACCTATAAATTTTTTTGTTGGAAACTATATTTAACTAATTTAATTTCCGACTTTTCCATAAACATCGCTATACTAACGGGATGTAGGTAGAAGGCATACTACGTCCTACGATAACGATAACAAATACCTAACAGAGTATTTGAAAATTGAGTCTGACACATGACAACTGTTTGAACTAAACTTTTAACAAATCTAAAAATACCTTATTGTCTAATTATATATTTTAATAAAAAATTTAGCACCAAAACAAAATATACTTCGATACAAACATAAAATTTTAAATGAATTAAATGTTGATACTAGATAATAAACTAAATCATATTTTTTAATAAATAATATACTGTAAAATGACAAAACGTCCCTAGGATTAGACAGTGAAATATTTGCCCTAAAAATGTGCACATAACTATAATAAAGAATTTGAACTATATGACATTTAAAAAATATAAAAAAATGGACCCAACACAAATTAAAGAGACAGCTTTATTAAAGTCATACAACTGACTATGGCTAGGAACTTGTTCTAAAAAATAGTTGGCCTACCCCACTAATACAAAAAATTTCGCACCGGCTCCACCCGTGAATTAAATCATAAACATCACAAGCTCGGCCTGGACCAGGCCGTCCCTACTATAATCCTATTTAGTTAATATTGGACGGATTTTGATAAAACATAGCAAAAAGGAAGCGTGGGTCCAAAAAACTTATTTTTACTTTTTTTTATTTTAACCTTACCAATAAATAAATAAAATAAAACACATTTCCTCAAAAACCCCGTACCGTTAATAGTAACTTTACTTACATGTTTTCTGTGCTTGGTTTTGCATTTAATAGTATTGTTAGTCGATTACGTGTTAAAACTTTAAACCTTTTAGTTGAAAACTAATGTATGTTTTGACTAATTTAATTTCTAATATTTTAGAAACATTGTTGTAACAACATTGGCCATTTCATAGGTTTTTTTTAACGATACTGTTTGAATATTTTAATGCTTTAAACGTGGGTGTGAATCCATGAAATGTGTATTTTGCTTTCAGTGTAAGCTAGATTAAAGGTCAAAAGATTGCATAAAAAAAATTTTGACATTTTAATTGTTTTTTATGTTTGAATTTTTTTAAGGTGAAAATAGTTTAAAAGACGTGTACGTCTAAAAAACTTAGTAAATGCATCAATTGTAACATTTTATTATTGGCAGAATTTAAAAGAAATGGAATAAATTCAATTAAAAATAGGAAATCCACTTTAAATCGGCTACAATGTGACTTTTTAAACTTTTTGTGTGCTGTGTTTCATTTATGAGTAATTTTGAACTATACATTAATATTAAAACAAAAGTGAGTTAGATAAACTATTTTGGTTTTTCTAAACTTATTCAGAAAGGTTTGAACTCATTTTCTTTCAAATAGAAACAGCAAGGAAGACTTGAATTAAAAAGCACTAAACACTGCAGATAACTTTTTTAGACATATTTGTTTGTTTATAATATATTTATTTTATTTATTATTGATCGAAATTAAATTTAAGTTTTTATTTATGAGGGGAGGGGGCGTAAATATCATGGCTCAGCCTATATTAGGATATCGCCAGGGGGGGGGGTAAGAAATATCATATCATCGCGTTATAAGTAAAGGCTGGTTCATACTTATGACAAAACGTCCTTTGGAAAAAATCCAAAGAACAAAGGCCCTTTAGACTTTGTCCAAAAGATAAACACAGCGTCAAAACGTCCTTTCAACTTTGTTCAAAGAACAAATACAACGTCAAAACGTCCTTTGGACTTTGTCAGAAGGACAACTACAACGTCAGAACGTCATTTGGACTTTGTCCAAAGGATAGGACAAATACAACGTCAAAACGGCCTGTGGACTTTTCCTTTTGGACTTTGTCCATAGGACAATTACAACGTCAAAACGTCCTTTGGACTTTTGCCTTTGGACTTTGTCCAAAAGACAAATAAAACGTCAAAACGTCTTTCCAAAGGACAAATACAACGTCAAAACGTCCTTTGGACTTTTCCCTTTGGACTTTGTACAAAAACAAATACAACGTCAAAACACCCTTTGGACTTTGTCCAAAGGAGAAACACAACGTCAAAACGTCCTTTGGACTTTTCCCTTTGGACTTTGTTCAAAGAACAACGCATTCATACTTTTTTGTCCTTTGGACTTTTCTCTTTGGACTTTGGACTTGTTTTGTCATAAGTATGAACCAGTAATAAATCACCGGTTGGCGAAAAACAGGGGGCAGAAATATTAATGCAACACCGTCCGTAAGAAATTATGAGCTTTTCGTGGCGGTTGCAGAGAAACGAAAACTCTTACCGCGACAAATTTAGGTATATTAATTATTTTAGCAGATAATATATAATATATATATAAATATAAATATATATATGATATATAACTTCATTTGTTTACGATTCGTCTATCCTACGGACTTTCTTTAGTCATCATAAAAAAAGACGAGGGAAGAAAGAATAGTTTTACACTGAAATAGGTGTTACGTCAAAATTTTATAAAAACATAATTTTGTCTCAAATGTAATTAAAATCTGACTAGTTAAAATGAAAAATATAATTCAAAATAACAACTTATGAACCCGAAATAATCCAAATTGGTTCAAATTAAAATTTAAGTTTCAGATTTCAATCCAAATTTGTGTATGTAAAATGATATGTTTAACTCTAATTTAGGACATACAAAAAAGCGCATCTTTATATATTAACTTTTAACAGTAAGAAATATAAAAACTAAAAATTTCTAATAATTTGTTTATTTTGTTAACTAAAATTTTGTTCACGTAACACATTTTTTTTTCAATACCTTTTAAAAATTTATTGAAAGTGGAATTCTTCAAATAATGGGATTTGTTTATTTTTCAAAACAGATTTTAAAGAATTTCCTGTATTCTTGCATTACTATAAAAAATATTTTAATTTCTTTGATTCGTCAAAAAATTTACCGAGATAATGCTGCTTAAAAATTAAAAAACGCATTGAAGCGCAAAATTTTCACCAAAAACCCAAAGTGTTTACATTAATATTTGCATATAATATTTTGCAAGAAGCACATTGTTTCCAGAAATTTTATTCCAAAAACACAAATAAATAACGTAAATTTTTGGAAATAAATGAAAGCGAACTTAGAAACTATGCGTGAAAAACAGAGGGTGGTGTGTTTTGAAAGGCAAAAAAATACATGATTTATGCTCTAAAAGGCATTTAGAAGCACCAACATAAACTGTGGTATGTATTAAAAGTCACCAAATTAACGTTGGTAAAAAAATAACAGTTTGGGTTTTAACTACATTTAGAGAACTGCACCTTTAAACCGCAAGAATTTTTTTACTCTTGGTTTTTAATGAGTATACAAAAGTGTGACATCCCTTGCAATCAATGAGCGATTTTTTGCGTCTTAGCAATGTATACTACAATGCAGTCACATTGTGAACAGCAAAATCCTGAACTGTACCAAAGGCAAACCAAACGTAGCTGTTCCGATTTGCTCACGTGACTAATTTAGGTACGCCAACATGACTTTCATTGAGATTATAGAGTATCATAATATTTTAATATATCGAAACGACAAAAATTCGACAAAATAACAAAAAACAGGAAACAAATAATGTTTTTGTTTCAAATCCATGTGAATTAATTTTTCAATAATAAGAAAAAAAAACAATATACATTATAATTAAAAACAAATTGCAAAAAACTCTACGAAGTTACCATGTCTAAAAATCACAACGCGTTATCCGGTTGCGCCACGACGCTAATAGAGAGCTTAGTTTTAAAGAAGATATTTAAACAAATACCCAGTTATACATCGAAAACTGGTTGGCTGATATAATGACGGCAAAATGTCGTCATTTCATAGTGGCTGCTTCATGGGGTCTTTCTTTGAGTGCATAATTTGTAACCTAAATCGTAATACTCATTTAGCAATTTGTCACCTACAGAATTGTCGAAAAACGCCATTTTTGGAGGGTCATTACTCTTGAACCACTGAAGATATTTTGTTGAAAAACTTTTTGTGTGCTATTGGGGGCAGGGGTAAGGTTTTCACTAAAAATTATTAAAATCGAAGACAAAAAGTTTAACTTCGCACCGCACCTTTAAAAATTAATGAATATGAATATCATTTGTCAGTTAAACATTTTTTAGGACCAATTTATCCGCTCTAAGACAATCTGTGCGGCTATGGAATGACATTCCTACCATGATTTGTGATCAAAACAAGCATTGGTTTTTTAAAAACATACGTGAAAAAAAACTTTTTAAAAAGATTTTTAGAGAATATATTGTATTACAACAACGTTTTATAATTTTTAGTATACATCACTATGTATTATACTAATACCAATCTTTTTGTAAATCCCCATTGTGTTTTTTGTAATTTAGGCGTTTGAAAACTGCAAAATTTATTTTAAGGCTTGGTTTCGGTTTTAACCTAAAAGTTTGATGGTTTGGTTTTGGTTTGCTTGTGGTCATGCTTGTGGTGAGTCCGGAATCATTTAGCGGCTGTGATTGGCATGGTTAACTAGCTTCTGTATGTTTCCTGTTATTTTAACGAAATAAAATTCAAGTCAATTCAAATGCCTTTAATTTAAATTTGTAAAAACCATCAAAAAATACGTCTTTCAGACCTTAAAAATTTTTACAGGGACAAAAAATAACTGATTATTAAATTTGTGCGTTTTTGACGTTGTTTTTTAAAACAATTGGAAACCAATTTTTCTTTAAATCACGCTTCTCGCAAATTATACCAAAATTATTCACTTTTAGTTATTAAAAAACTGTTATTTTTATTTGAAAATGATAATTTTATTTAAATTGTTATTATAAGTATGCGATCTTTAATACAACACACCTTTTGTCTGTTTGAACTGTCGGAAAATTTTTAAATCGAGGAGCATGTAAAAATATATCCTTGCAGTCCACAATAAAAAAGACATTAGTTATAATCATTTATAATCAATCCGTTACCGAGATCAATAACGTTTTAATAGTTTTAATATTATCAATATAAAACGTATTCTTCGTGAACAATACAATGAGAAATACATTGCCGATATTCTTTATTCTTTATTTATGATTCATAAATCTAATTTTTAAATTAAATATAAAAACAGTGGAGTCTTACTTAGCTATACAATAATATACATTTCTAATAATGCTCGATTAATAATACGAATTTAAAATTATGTTGTCAACTATTTAAATTTTAAATTTGGACACTGAAAAAAGTGGCTCCTAAAAAAATTATTGCGCGATTTTTTATCCTTTCCAAGGAGCTCATGTTTATTTCTGATAAATTAGTAACAACGGAGGAATATCGGTTTTAAGATATAAGCGTTTGAGAAAAAATCTAATAATCATAAGGTGAACAGGGAGATAAATTACAAAATTTATCCAAGTTCTCTAATTATAGTTGACGCGGTGCCATGGGGCTTAATCGCCGTGTAGCGCTCCTGTGCCGCCGATAATTAAATTAAAGTTTTTGAAATAAAAAGAAGAAGAAAATAAGAATTTATTAAAAAAATTACGTACGTTCTCTAATTATAGTTGAAGCGGTGGATTAGGGCTAAATCGCCGCAACAGCAAGGATTGCAATTATATTTTTGAAATAAAAATAATAATAATGAGAAGAAAATAATGATCATGAATTACAAAACTTACCCACATTTTTTAATTATAGTTGGCGCATTGTGGTGGGGCTACATTGCTGTATGGCGCTCCGGCATCTCTAATGATTGCAATTATATTTTAAAAATAAAGAATCAATTAGAAGAAGAAGATGAACATAAATTACAAATTTTATTTCATCCACATTCTCTGATTATAGTTGGTGCGGTGCCTCCGGGTTAAATCGCCACATGAACGATAAAGCAATATTGATTTTAAGATATGAGCATTAGAATAATACTAAAATAAGTAGAAGAAGATGAACATGAGTTACAAAATTTTCCCAATTTATTATAGTTAGTTAATTATAGTTGGCGCGGTGCTGTGGGGCTAAAATCCCGCGGTGCTTCCCGCACCACAGATAATTACAATTATTTTTTTGAAATAAAACTTTAAATTAATTTTTTCATCAATAAATCAAGAATTAACAAAATTTATTTTATCGTTTTCGCCGTTTTTCGCACGGTTGAAGTAGATGGCGCTGTTCGGTTTCCGCCACCAATAGCAACAAAGCGCAGTCATCTGCTGTTATTGTGCAGTTTCTATGAGGAGCTGTCCGCTGTCTGCTCTGTACAATCCTTATTGTTGCCAAAAGGCTGTTATTGTGCGGTTAGAATTTTTTATTTTGCTATTTTTCAATTTATTATTTTGATCAATAAATCAATAACAAGAAACTAAATGAAAAAAATTGCTACTAAGAAAGTTGCGTAATTCTTTCTTCTTTCCAATGAGCCCATGTTTATTTTTGATCAATCAGTAACAAAGGAGGAATATCGATTTTAAGAGTTGAGCGTTAGAATAATAATAAGAAGAAGATGAACATGAATTTCAAAACTTACCCACGTTTTCTAATTATGGTTGGCGCGGCGCCGCAAGGCTAAATCGCCCCGTGGCGCTCCCACGCCACCAATGATTATAAAATTATAAAAAAAATTATAATTTTTTATTATTAGCCGCGGAGAATAATGATAAAAAATTAAAACAACAATAAAGGCCAGTTCACACCGACGGATAGCGGATAGCGAATAGCAGATAGCAAATAGCAGATAGCGGATAGCAGATATCACGTTCACACCGGAATTACCTCGGATAGCAGATAGCGGATAACCGTTCACACCAGAGTAAAATAACCTCAGATAGCGGATAGCAGATAGCAGATAGCGGATAGTACGTTCACACCGGAATTACCTCGGATAGCGGATAGCAGATAGCAGATAGCGGATAACCGTTCACACCGGAGTAAAATAACCTCAGATAGCGGATAGCAGATAGCAGATAGCGGATAGTACGTTCACACCGGGACAGATAGCAGATAGCGGATAGCAGATAGCAGATAGCAGATAGCAGATAGCGGATAAGGCGAGTTGCTGCATGCAACAACTCTGTACTGCTGGCAAGCCAAATTAAAGATATTTTTTCTTTTGTTTTTTGCTTAAACCGTGCTTTTTCTTGATTTTTCAAAAATATTTTTATAAATTTCGATTGTTTAAAGTAAAATAATTTTTGAACTATTTTCTGAAATTGTTTTTTTTTTAAATTCAGTTGATTTCATTAAAACCAATGGTTTTTAAAAAGGTTACAAAAATCTACAAGGTATTTCTTTAATTTATGTATTGGGTAGGGGTTAAAAATATATTTAATTAGTATTTAAATACTAAATAAATACTATTTTTTAGGGGTAAGTATTTATTTAAAAGTATCGATACTATTTTGAAAAGGTCGGTATTTTATTGGTATTGTATTCAAGTTTTTAAAAAGTATCAAATATTTTGGAGTATTCGAATACTAAAACATTTATAAAATACTAATTAAATACTGTTTTTTTGCAAACTTAATAAAACAGGTTCTCTCACTCGAAAAATTAGCACTCAGATCATTTTATTAATAAAAATACACGACAGAATAAGTCGAAATGATACGTTAGCTGACTGCGCGTTAAAAATTGCAATTATTCCGGAGGTCTGGAGCTCCGGAGCTCCGTCCTGTTTGTGTAATAATTTCATGAATGATTAAAGAGTGGTGCAATATATTATTTTGTCAAAATTTTTTTGCAAATTAAATTTTTTCCAAAACTTATTTTAATCAGTAAAAATAGTCCTACAAATAGTAATAGAGTAATTTAAAATGCATTTCAAGCTAAAGCCTCAAATTGCTTTTATAAGGGGCGGAGCACTGGAGCTCCGGAGCTTTCTTCGCTTTATATGGCCGGAGTTCCGGACCTTTATATTGGAAGGTAGGAACATCACTAATAAGCATTTAAAAAAATTAATTTACAAAGAAAATCGAAAACTTTGTTTAAATCTTTATTATAATAATATTATTTACTTATTACAAACAATTTTACACAAAACCAAAAAAAACAAAATTTTTGTTTCCAGGAATGTTTACGCTTGTGTACTATTTTGCCAGCGTTTGCAGTTATATGAGAAAAACGGAAAAAGCGGGAAAAATATTGTCGTGGAAATTTTTCTCTCGGAAATAAATCTTCCACGGTGGAAATTCTTCCCATAAATTGTTGTTACGGAAATATTTAGCTACAACAAATGAAACATACAATCTATTTTTCTTAATGATTTGAATACTTAAATAGTCTATTTAACAATAAATCCAATAAAATTTTTTTAGCAAAAACAGTTTAATATTAAACTGTTTAACTCCCATAGTTTACCAATTATTTATAAAATTGCTCAATTTGGAACAAAAATGCAATTTTTTAAAAATACAAGTTGACAATTCACTGGTGACTATGGTTGAATTACATCAGGCTGACCTCGAAAGTTTGTACTGAACCTCGAGACATGAGCGGACCAATTAAATTAAGTCTGTTTAAGGCCTATCTTATATTCCCGCCAAACTTTTTTTTTGTTTTGTAGCTTTTTAAATTTAGATGTATATTTTATAAATTTGTAAGTTAGTTTTACTTATTTGAAAGGTACATGATTTTTTATTCCCTCGTCAATTATATTTTTAAAACACTGCCACAACAATTCTTCAATCCTTGAACAGTTTGAAAAAGATGATCCCAGTTGATTGCTGACAAAAAAAAAGAAACAACATTTCGTAATCAGCATTGGAAAAATCTGGAACAAACTTAACCGACAGTTTTAGATGAGATTTTAAAAAGGTCACAATTGATTGAAAATTTAATGATCAGATAAAAAGAAACCTGGCAAAATTTTTATGTCTTGCAAAAATTCAGTATCGTTGGTCAAAAGTAGATCTAAAAAGTTATTGTTCCTAGTACGTTTCTTGAAAAAATAAGTTAACGCAAGTTCGTCAAAAAAATTTATCCACTCTTCTTCATTTTAATTATTAGATTTCAACTAAAAATTATACCAGTCACAACCTGGTAAATTGAAGTCGCCCGTAATAATAACAGAACTTTAAAAATTTTCTGTAATTTTGCGTAATATTTCAAAAATAACAAACTCATCTATTTTTATAGTTTACGGTTTTCTATAAAGACCAATTAGTCTAGTTTTTAAATTATTATTTAACTTTATACCAGTAGCAACGATTTCAGCTCAGCTTACAGTTTACAGCTTATAGCTTAAGCTTACAGTTCAGAGAGTCTCATAAAGGGGTTAAAACTTTTCAAAAAAATATTATGGACATCTGTATGCTTGACAAATCGTTTTTACAAAAAAAGGCGAAAGGGATCCTTGGTAACTACTAAACGAAATGAATTAAGTAAGATATCATTGCAAAACTTACAATTCAGGGATTTATCAATAGAAAGATTGAATTTTGATAAAATTAGCAAATGAATCTGAGTTTAAAAAAATAATACGGACATTTTTAATCTGGACAGCACATTTTTACCGGAGGAGGCCCTATAAATTTTAAAAGTTAAATTTTTTCTGCTGCTAATTGTTGCTATTACTATTATTTGTCAGCCGCAGGGCTGACACGGACTACTTTGTTTATAATTAAAAATTAAAAAACAAATTACTAATTTTTTAACCCCAAACCAAAAAAAAAAAAAAAAAAGACCCTTTAGATTTTTATAGCCTTTTTAAAAAACCATTTGTTTTTAAAAAAAAAAAAAAAATTAAAAAAAAAAAAAATAAAGAAAATAAAAAAAAAATTATTTTACTTTAAACAATCGATATTTACAAAAATATTTTTGAAAAATCAAGAAAAAGCACGGTTTAAGCAAAAAACAAAAGAAAAAATATCTTTAATTTGGCTTGCCAGCAGTACAAAGTTGTTGCATGCAGCAACTCGCCTTATCCGCTATCTGCTATCTTCTATCTGCTATCTGCTATCCGCTATCTGCTATCTGTCCCGGTGTGAACGTACTATCCGCTATCTGCTATCTGCTATCCGCTATCTGAGGTTATTTTACTTCGGTGTGAACGGTTATCCGCTATCTGCTATCTGCTATCCGCTATCCGAGGTAATTCCAGTGTGAACGTACTATCCGCTATCTGCTATCTGCTATCCGCTATCTGAGGTTATTTTACTCTGGTGTGAACGGTTATCCGCTATCTGCTATCCGAGGTAATTCCGGTGTGAATGTGCTATCTGCTATCCGTTATCCGTCGGTGTGAACCGGTTTTTAGTGTTGCTCGGTTTGCCGAGTGACACTACTCCCGTTTCTGGTTCTGCCAGTTAACGGTGCATTTTGCAAATCGGATCTTTTAATGATGGAATTGTTTTGTTACTTGTTTGTATTATAAGTTCTTTAAGATTTATATTTTGTATTATAAAAGCTTCTAGATGTCTCGTTGTGCAACAGAAACTTTTTTGTTATTAACATAAGATTAATTGCGGCCTTTTATTAAGTAAGGTTACAATACCATTGATTGATCACCTGATGTATGTTAATACTACACCTGTGTAGCGCGTGAAACACGCGTGTAAGGTTTTCGAGGTTTTTTATTTATTTTTTCGCGTTCCCATGGTCTTTGTTGTTTTTTAACTTAATAATTTTTTTTTGTATTCGCTTGATAAGTTTTGAAATGTATAAGGACGTATTTTATTTTGCATACTGATGAGCTCAAAAATAAGATAGGTCATTAAATATTTTTTATTCAAAAAGTTTTTTTTTGTTTTATGTTTTGCTCAGTTAATTTATTTTTGTTAATTTTTACTTTTATTTGCCTTCGCAGGAAGGGACACTTTGGCATAAAACTTAATAATAAAAAGTGTCTATGCTTGGAGCGAAACACTTTTTATGCTTTTTTAGACAAAAAACTTTATTAATTTACCAAGCATTATTTTGATTCCAAATTGATTATTTTTATAAACATTAGGGACATGTAATAATTTGTTATTTTTCTAATTTAGTTAATTCTAAGATTTTTTTACAAGCCTTTGTGGCATGTTTGTTTTTTTGTTTTCAACCCTTTTTTTATTATACGTTTGCTGTTTTCTATTATTCTATATTCAGTTTCCCTAAATTAATGAAAAATAGGTGTCGTTATAATTAAAAGAACTCTAGAGAGAAATTATATTCTTCTAAATTTTTTACCAGAGAACACAAATACCAACCAACACGCATAACGGTATCTCACTTAATTTCGGCCAGGTCTTAATTTCGGCCACCGATTCAGGGTGTTGGGAAATTGGCTTATTTTTAAACCACAGAAGAACTAGCACAAAAGTAACTGAATGAATGTTGAATAAAGTGTTTGTGCAAAAGTTTTTTATTTGTGTTATTCTGCATTATCAACATTTTCATACAAAAACTGATTTTTTTGTGATTTTCTTAATTTTTTGGTTTGTGTTTAAACTACATTAAATTTAGAACGAAGCACTATAAATCTTAAAATAACTTCTATTTAAGGCTCAAAACACTTAATTTTCATAATTTGATATTTTCTTTAAAATCACTTTGTAATACATTTAACTAACGGCAAATTTTAGGATTCCGTTAATTTCGGCCACCTTAAAATTTATGTAAAAGAACCTGCCATTTTTTGCTGTTTTCAAATATCATCGTACTACAGTATTTATAAAGAATTTTTTTGCTCGTTTGGCTTTTTTCACGTTTTTTTAAGCCAAATAAAAATTCAACAAAAAATACAGGTTATTGAAGCTTGTTTTTTTAAGGTTTTAACATAATTATTTAAATTCTTGCTAACAACTATTAAAATTTGTGAACAGGAAAAAATTAAGTTATATGTAACAAGAACAATACCTAAAGATAAATTTGCAACCTTTAAATATTTTTGTTGTTCATTTTGGCAATAGTTATAGCCAGTTTTTCTAGGTGGCCGATGTTAATGGCTCGCGCCTTAATTTCGGCCATAATAAAAAAATTTTAAACCTTCACTGATACTTAAGTGTAACAGAAATTTTAGAATTTTGCGCTGGAATAACAAAAATAGCCGTCGTTTCATTTTTAAACCAAATCTTGGTTTGATTGGAAAAACCATAAAAAACTTATTCAAAATAATGAAAAGGTGGCCGAAATTAAGTCAGCTACCCTACGTCTACTTTTAAAATGAAATTTTGAAATGTAATAATAAAAACTTAATTTCATTATTGTTTATTTTTGGTACAAAACACTGTCTTTAATTCGCGAAAATTAAGTATTAAAGTTGTAAACAATAAATTTTTCCTTCGTTTTACATAAAACGTGTATGTACGTATGTTTTATTTAAAAACACACGTAAAAACAAAAACTTGCATTCAAAAAATTTGACTGCATTTTGATCGCATATTAATGATTGTGTATTGTATTTGTAGTCTCTATACTCCAACTTTTACGCGAGTTTTGGCTGCAAATATAAAAAAATTGTTGTTTTATGTAGTTTTGATCTAAAATAAGAAATTAAAAAATCTGTTGCATAGGAAAGAGTGCATTAAAGTGTCACAAGTCGTTAAATTTACACGTTAAAGATAAGCCTTTAAAGCGAGACATTTGAGATCTTTAGAGCAGATTTATTTAGCATTACAACATCCGACATGATTTTTAGTACCGTTTTATTTGTTTAGTTTTTTAAACTATAGTTTAGAATTGTAATAATAAATAATTTTGTATAAAATAAAGATAATTGAAAAAAATACACTTTGGGACTATGTTTATGTTAAATTTATCATTTTTTTTATTGTTTTTTATATGTTTTTGTAGTGAAAACAAATTATTTGGTGTAGATTCAATACTAACATTTGCGATTTTCTATTGCGTTAAATAATGTTTTCTCAGGAGTTTTTTTAGAACTGAAACAGAGTGACCAGAAAACAAATTTTTATATTATGTTCTAGGAAACTTAGTTTCTTGATAAAATAACTTCTTACCTAAAGCTCCACCGTCCAGGAGAAATTTTTATTAGAAAAATTCAAGTTCTAAGTTTTTCACATTTTTTACATATGAAAGTTGATAATTGTCAATAAAAACTTTACGACGTTTGAAACAAATCGAAGTTCTAACAAACTTTTTACACACATACCAAAAACGTCCTAATATGATAATCTTCGTGAAACTATGAAACTATTATCATTTATTATAATTTTAATCATTATTAAATAAAATCATTTAACAAAATTCCGTAAACGATGTTTTTTCTGTATTAACTGTTCCCTGCGCTATAAAACCGGTTTTCCGTACCTATATAAAGTTAGCGCACGAAATTCGTGCGCACACGAATTTCGTGCGCGCACGAATTTTTAGCCTGTATATTTTCAGTCACGTGTACGTAAAAAACGGTTTTATGCCTATCGCACATTGAAGCACAATATTTGTATATGGAAAAAGATTATGAGACATAACTCTTCGATATTCAAATACTTTATTGTTGTTTGTTATTAGGAAAGCATTTACTTTTTTAAACTTAGAAAGCTTAGCAATCCAATAAACTTTCCAGAACAAAATTTGATTTCATATTGCAAACTAATAAAAACAGAAAAGCTACTTCGTTTTACGAAATCATTTGGGTGTCCAGAAATTTTGTCTTCTACATCTCGTCTTTAAACATCTCGTCTTCTACATCTCGTCTTCGGAAAACTCGTTTTTTGGATGCTATTTTGTAAACGTATTTTCAAAAATGCAAGTTTCCACCAATGATAAATTTTTTTTTGATTTTTTGTTTTGCTTAGGCTTAGGAAAAAAATAAGGTTTTTACTCTTCAGTTCAAAAAGCATCATTAAATACAAATTTACCATGATAAAGTTTTGCTTCATTTTTAGGTTTTGCTTAGGCTTAGGTTCTCAGTTTTTTGAATAAATCATTTAAAAATAATTATCATGATAAAAATTTTGCTTGATTTTTGGCTTTGTTGAAAGAACACCAAGTGTTTTTTTTTACAATTTATCATTTTTATTTAATTTTTTAATTGTGTAAAATAATTTTATTATTCAAAATCAATTTAAAAAATTGCGTAATTTTTTTCACACCAATATTGTGCCTCAATGTGCAATAGGCGCAAAAACCGTGTTTTACGGTAGGCGCGACTGAAAATATACAGGCTCAAAATTCGTGCGCGGAAATTCGTGCGTGCACGAATTTCGTGCGCTAACTTTATATACGTGTTTTCCGCCGCGCAGCAGTAAGCGATGAAACTCTGCAGTTTCACAGTGCGACAGTTTGTGATATAATAGGAACGTGAAGACGCTGAAAAGACGCTAACGGAATTTCATCGTAACCAAAAGGATTATCACAAAATTCATGTTCCATTCTTTTTATACTTTTGTTTTGTTATTTATCATTTGGGATTAAAAAATATTAAAAATATAATGTTTTGTAGTGATTGTTACAAAATAAAAATAATAATGCTTAGAATGTTGACTAAATTTCAATCAACAATCTGATTTGCGTTTTGATTCGTTTCTTGCGAAAACCATATAAAACTGTGTTTCAGGAATAGATTTGCCACGGGGAAATCGAAACCTGATTATTGCCACAAAAAGTAAAGTTAAAACGTTTATTGAGTACATAGGTATAAGACGTTTCGGATACCACTGGGATCCATCATCAGTAATACATATTTAATTTTTTTAAAATTACAAAAAACCTTAATTTTCATCACACATAACATGGAAATTTCAATACTATTAAAATTGTGTTTTATCAGTAGCCTCAAAAATTCTTTAAATGGGAAAAAGCGTTTATACATCATTATATCTACATATATTAAAAAAATATAATTATATAATTAAAATAGTAAGATAAATTGGCATTTGAGAAAGACAATCACATACAATCTTTGACAATCGCGAAATTTCTGCTTTTTAATTTAAAAATACAATACTTTTAAGAAACACTACGTTGTTTTTTACAAAATTAAAATTGATGATTTTGAAATAATTAACAAAATGCATAATAATAATCTAAGAGTTTTAAACGCCAGGTTTTTTTTTGTTTCATATGGAACACTTTTAATTTTAGGTTTTGTTAACACATATTATTTTGTTAAGAGTTTTAAAACTAATTTAAATGTATTGGATAGTTTTGGGAAGAATCTGCCTGTGATTTTGGTGAAAAGGAGGTTAAATGAAATATAAAACCCGTAGGGTAACTGACTTAATTTCGGCCACCTTTTTTTATTTTTTTGAATAAGTTTTTTCTGGCTTTTTCAATCAAGCCAAAATTTGGCCTAAAAATCAAACAATAGCTATATTTGTTATTCCAGTACAAATATTGAATATTTCTGTTACACTTAAAAATCAGTGAAGGTTTAAACTTTTTTTTTAAAGTGGCCGAAATTAAGGCGCGTGCCATTTATTTCGGTCACCTACAAAAAACTGGCCATAACTATTGCTTAAACGAACAATAAAAATTTCTAAAGGTTGCAAATTTATCTTTAGGTATTGTTCTTGGTACATATAACTTAATGTTTCCCGTTTGCGAACTTTAATAGTTATTAGCAAGACTTTAAATAATTATGTCGAAACCTTAAAAAAACAAGTTTTAATTACTTGCATTTTTTGTTCAATTTTTATTTTTGGCTTAAAAACGTCAAAACAAAGTCAAACGAGCAAAAAAAATTCTTTATAAATACGGTAGTACAATGATATTTAAAAACAGCAAAAAACGGCAGGTTCTTTTACCTAAATTTTAAGGTGGCCGAAATTAACGGAATCTTAAAATGCGCACTTAGTTAAACGTATTGCAAAATAATTTTGAAGAAAATATCAAAACATGAAAATTAACAACTTTGAGCCTTAAATAGAAGATATTTTAAGGGTATATATTGCTTCGTTCTAAATTTGATGCAGTTTAAACACAAAGCAAAAATTAAGAAAATTTAAAAAAATTCCCTTTTTGTATGAAAATGTTAATAATGCAGAATAACACAAATATAAAATTTGTGCAAAAACACTTTATTCAACATTTATCCAGTTACTTTTGTGCCAGTTCTTTTGTGCCTTAAAAATAAGCTAATTTTCTAACACCCTAAATTGGTGGCCGAAATTAAGGCGTGGCCGAAATTAAGTCAGTTACCCTAAATATAAAAAAATGAATATCTATTACAAAAACAATACATCCAATTTTATTGTGACGTCTAGTGTTGTGATAGTTAATCAAAAATCAAAGTAGGTAGTTAAGTAGGTAGTTAACTACTTACAAAAATTATAAGTAGGTAGTTTAGCAGTTAAATGAAATTAAAAGTAGGTAGTAAGTAGGTAGTTAACTACTTGAAATTTTTTAATTAGGTAGTTAAGTAGTAAGTAGTTAAGTAGGTAGTTAAGTAGTTAATTCTTTAACTAAACACATACTTGCCTTAGTAGGAATGAAAGATTAAATTTTTAGTGTTAAAAACATTTAGTCTTACCTTTAATAATTAACAGTTTTCATATTTTAACGGTTTTGCCAGTTCTTTATGTTTAGCATTATTTACATAAACGGCTGGACAGATAATATAACATAGTTTAATTCAAGAGGTTGTTTACAAGAAAAAATAATTTATTGTTAAGTTAACATGTTTTGCTGATGTATTTTGCAAACTTATTTTAAAAAGTTGTGTACTTTTTACCCACTTTATTGTACAACAGTACTGATGGGTTAAAGTTCGCAAATATATCTAAAAACTTTAACGATTTTAATTAGGTTCATAAACTATAAAGCACTTTGTGTATAAAATCAAAGTTGATTGGCAAAATATCGATTTTTATTGAAGACTCGCAGCACGTGCAAATTACTGTAGATTACTGTAAACGTTCTCACATTTAGTTTCAAACACCTGTGAGTTTTACCTAGTATTGCCCCGGAGATATTGATTGTTTGTATAAAAACACTAAATACTTGACTGCCTACTTCACTAACTACTTTCTGCCTCTAACTACTTTCTGCCTACTTTTTAACTACTGTGTTAACTACTTGTATTAAAGATAAATTCTATCAGGGTGAAAATAAATGAGTGGTAAAGTAACCACTCGTTCCTTGAGAAAATATCACGTGCAGAGAAACACATGACGCAACTATATAATAATTGGTTACATAACCGCTGAAAACTTTTTTTTTTCAATTTTTCTCGCTCAGGGTTTTTTTTGTTTATTTCTTCCTGGCGTAGAGCGGTTACGCCCTTAATTTCAGCCTGGAAGACTTTAGCTTTAACTACTTTATTTTTTGAAAGTAGGTAGTTAAGTAGGCAGTTAACTACTTTTAAAAAAGAAAATAGGTAGTTAAGTAGTTAGCCAAAATCATGGTAGTTAAGTAGTTAAGTAGTTAACTACTTAAGTAGTTATCACAACACTAGTGACGTCACTATTAGGACAGTCAGTGTGAGATCATTAGTTTTACCCATTTTTTTGTTCCATTCCCATTTCTTTTGCAGTTTATTTTTAAAGCCTTTGGGCACAATCAAATATTTTTTGTAATCCTTAAAATATTATTTGACGCAATATATGGTTAAGAAAACATAAATTCCAATTTATATCTTAGATTTCCTGATGTGATCAGTAAAAAAAAACTTTTTGTTTTTTCTGTGTTATTAAGGATTGTGTTGCCCGATATGTCTGACTCGGAAGATGACAACCTTCCTGAAATCAATCATTACGCCTGGATGGCTAAGGTTTATTATTTTCATTTTGAACTTCAAAAATCTGGGTTATCATAAAAAAATGAGTCAGAATGCTTATAAAATATTCGTAACTTTGACTCTTTTAAAAGTCATGAGTCAGAGTAAAGTTGATTTTATACTGATTGTGACTCTTTATGTAGTAGTAAAAACAAAATAATTTAATTTTAGAAAGCGTGGGTTGACTTTCAGAGCGGTCAAATAATTAATAAATTAAATCAAATAAATCAATGCAAACAAATAAATTAAATAAATCAATTGGGATACATTATTAATCATATGACAAGATATTTCTTTAGTCGCATCAAAATAACTTAATTATTTGTTCAAAAAATGTTTTGTTGGCTTTTTCCTTATTTTTTATTTGTTAAATGCGGACAAACAAAAAAAAGTCTGGACTACTACGCTATGCTTGGCTTGAAGTTATTACAATCATTATAATCATAAGGAATAATTAGTTAATAAATGTATACTAAAATTAAGTTTATATGTTTTTTTGAAAAGTTCGTTCTTGTTGCAGGTGTACAAACAAAAAAGTTCGGAGAGTATATACACCATACCTGGAGTTGGACCACCTATACCGCACCGAAGGGACTCCGCTTCAAGTGTTTCTAGTAATTATTTAAATTAAATGCTAATATGACTAAACGAAAAAGAAACCTGCTAGTGGAAAGACGCTGAGAAACTATAAAAAAAGCCCCACTGAAAAAACTTATTTTTGTTATTACGTAAACGGAGCATCGTCAACACATTAGCAGTCCTTTGAGTCTATTAAAGCGGGACGACCAAGCCAGTGCAGGTAGCAAAATTATCAGAAAATTAAATCAAAAACAATTTTTTGTTAATTATTATTACTTAATCTAATAATTAAATTCAATATTTTCTTGTCTGAGCCACAGGGGAAAAGCGAAGTTAACTTTAAATACTAAGTTATATATTTTTATTATTTTGCTTTCATACTATGTCTCTTAGCAAACAATTAATCATTGTTATTTTATGTATAGTAGATTTTTGTTCAAAGAACGCGTAATATATAACCTCTATTAAAGCAACCCCAAAATTTAAGTCAGTTTTTCCATTTGCCGAAAATTTCATTTCGTTTTGAGAAAACATGAGATCTATCAAAATAAATTTTTATGCTAATATAGACAACTTGACCTTTTTCATGGGTTAAAGAAGTTACTCTAAAAAATATACTGTGATTTGATTTTTTTTTAAATTTATAATTGAAAATAATATTTTTGTTTTCTTCAATCTGACAAACATGATTTAAAACTGAACGTTTATAAAGCAGTTTATAAAACATAAATGACAATTTTTAGGCAGCAACGCAAGCGGGAAAAAATCGCACGTACATGAACACGAAAAGGCAAATTTTTGGCCGGTTTTGGTTAGAATCTTCGGCGCGCTTTCTTTTATCGGCCTCGGCATCGCTTGTCTGGTGTTTTCTGTTTACAAAGGTGAGCTGGTTTGGATAAACTAAAGTCCTGTTGCAAAAATACTACATAGTTTGTATGTTAAAATTATGTGGATTTTAATAATTTTATTTGGACATATTTCATTACCAACGGGTTGGTTTAGATCTTAGCTACATCAATGTATACAATGTAGCTAACGTTAAATTCTATATCTAAACCAAGCTTCTGTATAAATAGTAGTGTTGTAAAAAGTTACTTTTACTTTTACTTAAAGTAATAAAAGTAACGGATTTTGGATTACTTTTACTTTTACTTTTACTCGACTTTTAAAATTTCAAATACTTTTACTTTTACTCTTACTCGACTTTTGAAATTTCAAATACTTTTACTTTTACTCTTACTCGGATTTTCCACTGCAAATACTTAAATTAATTTAAGTAAAGCTTAAGTAATTTCAATGGGTTGATTTCCTATGGGCTTGTTGTAAAGTAAATGGCAAAAGACAATTTTTTATGCCGCTAACACGCTAAAACCATTTATTTTGACTAAAAAACTTATTAAAATGATAATTATGCATAAAATTAGCAAAAAAACTTTAGAACGGAGCTCTGGAGCTCGAAAAACCGGTATTTTGCTCCGGTTCAAAATTACTTTTATTATACTTTTACTCTTACTTTTACTTAAAAAATAGGTCCTACTTTTACTTTTACTTTACTTAAATAAAATTTTGACCATTACTTTTACTTTTACTTTACTTAAATTAAAAAATCACAAATTACTTTTACTCTTACTTTACTTAAATTAAAATTTTTCAATTTACTTTTACTTTTACTTAAAATAATTCAAAATCAATACTTTTTACAACACTAATAAATAGACCCTACAGTTAGCAAAATATGCTTATGTAAAAAATATTGTGATGGTTTTGGCTTCTTAATATCATAATTCAGAACTTCTGATCGTTTAAAACGGAGAGAGTTCTGGATTTTAAGCTGTGTTGGTTTATTGTTAATTGTCAATTTAATACTGCATATTGTTGAGGTCAGCTGGTTTAATTTGCCCATAGTCGTCCCAGTTTTAAACTTTTTTCAGCCGATACAGATGTGAATTTTCAAACAACGACGACAACTACAGCCAGACCGATGCTTGTCAACCCTTTTCAAAACCAAGTAAGTTTTAACCTTTTGGAATTTTAGTCGTTCAAAAATTACCGCGAATTCCAAGAGGGAATTCCGCGTCAGTGCTGCTAAGTGTTAATGTCCTCCTCCGCTTTGCAATCGGCGCTGAGTTTAA
>JASAMX010026448.1:0-15486 GCA_030248175.1 Microlaimidae sp. YZB2_3
AGGCTCAAGCTCACAATTAATTTAATTGTGAGTACTAAGTAATGCTCAGCTCACAATTAAAATCTGGTGCTCAATGCATCCCTAATATAACCCAAGTACGCCTGAAAAATATGCTTCTAGAAATTTCCAGAAAAGTATTTTCTAGAAAAGAATTTAACAAAAAAACTTTATTTTTATATGTATATATACTTGTATTTAACAAAAAACTTTGCTAAGTTTATTTGATAATTATTATTAGTTTCTAGAAGTTTTGTTTACGTCACGTGTACTTATATGACTCATCAATTTATATAATAGCCCTGAAAAATTCTTTAAGAATAAAACACAAAAATAGGGTGATTTCTCGCCAGGCCTAGGTTTACACAGAAAAATTGTAGACTACAGTGCTTGTCTCGTAAAAAGCCCATTTTAAACGAGGCATCGTGTCAAACTTTTGCCAAGAAAATGACAAATCACTAAGAAATCCTAAGTGTTCCCACAAACCAAAAACATGATTATTTAATGAGATTTATATCAGTGAAAAGGGGAGGCAGGATCAGGCTGGGGTCCAACCCCTGTTAAGTTCAAAACTTTCGGACCCCTCTTAGCAAAAATCGAGTTCTTCTCTGAAAATTTTTAAGTTTTTTAATATGACTCCCCTGCAGAATTTTTAATTTGACACCTCAAACGGCGCGCTGCTAACCGGCCGTTAATAAAGCCCGTGAGTGGAAAACATTATTACCACAAAGTTTTTACAAGCCTTTTTGTGACAACTGTAAACAGTAAACAGTTAAACAAGAGTTCTACAACTCCAGTTAGCTTTTCTAATGTCAGTTGGATTCTACTCTTTATGCATTTTACTGTATATATTTTATAATATTTTTAGAGTCCTTCTTTTCTTTAAAGATGCGGCACAACGTCAAACTTTTAGCTTTCGCTTTTGATGATTTTTTTTAAACTTACCCCTGCCCCCAATAGGCCACAAAATTCTTTTTGCTAAAATATCTTTATGGGTTGAGGAGATATAACCTCTCAAAAATCAAAAAAAAACATGAAACGATTAAGTTTGCCCAACATTTTTGCTTACTCTTGGTATTTTTTTTTCACAAAAATCGCAGATTTTTGTACAAAAAACCAAATATCTTGAGAAATACTGCTCCAATCCTAGCAATCAAACTAAAGTGGGAAATAGCCGCTTTCTTTCAAAAAACGTAAACTTAAAATTTTGTACTCATTAACAAAGTTTTCAGGTACAGGATTTCAAAAAAACGCGATTTTTAGGGGGTCATATCTCCTGAACCATCAAAGATATTTTGATAAAAAGTGGGGTATTGGGGCAGGGCTAAGGTTTTTAAAAATGAGGACAAAATTTTGACTTGGTACAGTACTTTTAAGGTTGTAGTACGCTGCTACAACATGGTTTCATGCTTGTACAGGAATTTTTGTACCATCACTGGTCACAAACAAAGCTTAATCACCACTTTTGTAAACGCTAAATCTTTTTGCATTCACACAGCATGTGTGTTGGATACAAAGACTTGGTGTTCCAGTAATCGTTACACCGGCTCCAATGCATTCATGGATCATCCATTGGATCTAAATGTATATATAATTTTTTTAAAATAATTCTTAATGCCATAAGTTTTTTTCTTCTTCTGAAGAGCACAATTTTTTGCTTATAGACCATAAACATACATCTGATGCTTCAAATTTTATCATTTTATGGTAATCTTTTGTTTTTAAAATCCTAAGTTTTTATGAAAAGGTAGACATTCTTGTGCCAAAACTTGACATGAGCGTTTATGTCCACATTTTCCTGTTGATAGTAGCCACAATTTTTTTTTCATTTACCAGAACCTTTAATCTGTCTGAATTCGGTGAAAACACTGGTTGTTTTTGAGTTGTTTTGAGCTATCTAATGCTGTTTCTGAATGCAACTCTGGGGTGGTATGCTGAAGGTTTAATCCAACTTAAAATTAATCTGAGATTAGTGATTGTCAACACACAGTAAACATACTAACAGTATTGACTAAATAATCTAGGTTAATGGAGTTAATAGACTTAATCTCAGATTAAATCTTCATTACTCGGAGATTAGCGGAAAAAACCGCAAATTTTTAATCCACCTCTGAAGGTGGTTTAAAAATTTGCATAAATTAATAATTTAATTTAATAAGTTAGTGACGATTTAATCTGGGATTAAACCTAATCTTAGATTAAATTCGTTAAACTAGATTATCTAATTGATACTGCTAGTATGTTTACTTTGTGGGGACAATCCCCAATCTCAGATTAACTTTAAGTCGGATTAAACCTTTAGCATACGACCCCTGGGCAAAATTAACAGCTTTAAGAAATTTCACAAAAAAAGTATTTAAAAAAAACTTATTTTATTTATATTTATATTTATATGTATCTTTTCCATCCTTTGTAGAATATAAAACCAGCGTGTAAAATATTTTTCTTATTTGGTTTATAATGTACAGGCTGGTATTTTTGGTTTCTTGGCTTATAAACAAAAGTTACCTGTAAAACGCCACATGCCAAAAAGGGACGCCCGCCTTTGTTTAATAATCCGCCGGCACCTGGCTAATGATTCGGCCGCGCTGGGAATTCTTTATTTCTTTAGCAATTTTTGCAAATGCATTTCGAAGCCCTGATTTTCCGCTACTCCTACCACAGCCATTCACATAAAGCAAAACATATATGACCTGATCACAAATACTACTTAACATTTTCAGTGTATTTAAAGTTTAGACATGTGTCTCATCATTATCATCATCATTAATGAAAGTTTAAAATTCAGATTAAATATTTGCTTTATCTTTGGTTATAAACAAAAAAATCAATGATCATGAATCATCATCAATCAAAATCATCATCAATCAATCATCATCAATCATCATCAATCAAAACACTGTTTGGTATATACAAAACGAAAGTAAAAAATAAATGCTTTTATAATGGCTTTTTCTTCATTTTAATTTGCTCGAATAAATGGGTACTATGCCAATATAATTGAGGGTGTCATTAAAATAAAGATGTTCACTATAATGGCTTACGTTTACTTACATTTTTATATAGGAGTTGCACAATTTTTGGTATTTATATATTTTTGTTATTACTAATGAAATAATCAATTCAAATGGTACTTGTAAAATACTTACATTTTATTTAGAATATTTGGCATTTTATAATTACCACTCTAAAATTTTATTATAAATTTCTATAAAACATAATAACAAATACAATAAACTTGTTTTCCTTCATCTAAGTCTTCTTTATTAGTTTAATTTTTAAAAAAAATCGCATTTAGTGTTTGTTCGTTTGTTATATCTGTTTTGCTTGTAAAATCAAAATTTAGGTGATTTTCTAAGCCTAAATACTCATCAAAATTTTCTGAACCTAACAATCTTAAATTTTGATTACAAAAGTTTATTTTAACAATTATAACATACTAATAGTAAGAATCTCTACAAAGAAAGTGGCTAATGTTGATATATTATTCAATGAATGCTCTCTTTCTAAAAACTATAATCAACCAAAGGTAAAATGTAACCACAGTTAAACTTTTTTAATTTCTCTGAAGTCAAATAACTCAATTGATATTAATTAAAACAATTTAATACTAATATTTAAGAATTGTAATTAAAATATGTTTTAATTCAAATGAAAAAATAAACAATAAAAAAATAGCATCTAAGGCCACTTAACGCTTAAGAGTTTGATTTGGAGTATAAGTGTGTTTTATATGGGTATTTTTTGTGTCAGTTAAATCGATAATTGGTAGACGTAGGTGACTTGTACTAAATGTTTAATTAATACACTATGTTTGTACAGGCTTTAGATCCAACATATTTTAATGCAATTCACTGACTTGTAAATTCAAAAAGTAAATAAAAAAGTATATCTGATTATTATAGGGAAATTTGACATTTAAATCCAGTTTTAAAAATTTTAATTACATTACAGTCAAAACTTTTTTGATTTTTTTAAGTTTAAAATATAAAAATTAAAAAAAAAATGATTAAAATAAAAATAAATAGGTTCTAATTTTTTTATTGTTTATTTTTTCATTTGAATTAAAACATATTTTAATTACAATTCTTAAATGTTAGTATTAAATTGTTTTAATTAATATCAACATAATACTTTATAATAATATAATACTTTATAAGTACCATTCGAATTTGTTAAGTGTAATATTGATAAAAAACCAAGATCAGAGTACAAAAAATTTGCAAAGTATACAAAAAAAAGTTAGAGATTTTAACACTACTAAAGAGACAAAAATTCTAAATTCAGGGGGTTAACCAATTTTTATAAATTTGAAAATAGTAAAATTAAAACAAAACCAACTATCTCACCATTTAAAAAGGAAGATTGGACTTTTGTAACTAAAAGTTGAAAAAGTTGAACTGTTTGGAAATTACTTTGCTTCAGTTTTTACTGATGATGATGACATCTTAAAAAATTTTAATCCACCAAATATACGGAAATTTAATATAGGGAAGACAACATGATAATTACCACAAAAAAGGTATTTAAAGCCCTAAAAAAGCTCCTAAACAAATTGTCTAGAACACCTGACTGTTTTCCAGCTTACTTTTTAAAACGCTTGGCCAAAGTTATTGCTGAACATTTGGCAATAACTTTTTAGATGTCTTTTGATTTTGGAGAATTACCACTTGATTTGAAAATAGCTTTATTAAACTAACTGTTTAAAAAAGGTACCAAAAGCCTAAAAAAAATTTATCGTCCAATTTCACTTCTTGTAAATTAATGGAACAGCTTGTTAAAGAAGAACTTCTTGTCTTTTTCCATTGTCAAGGTTTCAACATGGTTTTAAAGCAAAAAGTTCCACAATAACACAGCTGTTGGAAACATTTAATGAGTGGACGCAGGCACTAGAAGTTAAACTTTTAATGGACGTCATATACACGGTGACATATATAAAAGACATACATACATATATACGTACCGTGACATATATAAAAGACATACATATAAAAGCACGGTAACAAAAAACATAGTTTTGCCATTTAAAATTTTATATAATTTAGTTGATATTAATAAACAAATTTTTTTCTATTGAAAACTTTTTTAAAACGAGAAACAATTGTTTTATAGTAAATACTAAGCATTTATTTTTTATTTATTTTTTTATTAATGATCAGATAACAGTACTAATATTTTACTATGCAAAGTATACGCATAGTTTAATTCTACTGTTTCATCATTTCATTTTTTTTTTCTTTTTTTTTCTTTTATTCTTTTTTTTTCATCAACAACATCAAATCTGCGGCTTAATCGCAACGAACATAAACTACAATTCTAACAAAATATCAACAAACATAGCCATCTGAAATAACTTTAAAGGCTCAAAAAGAGCGCTTATTTAAGTCAATTTTAAAACTTTTCTTGAATGCATCTAAAGAATCGACAGTTATTTAAGACGGTAGTAAATTTTTCTAAGGTGTAACCACCCTATTTGCAAAAAAATTTTCTTTGCATAAATTCGGCTTTCTTCAAAAAGCCAATTTAAAGAGATGACCACCTGTAAGCTGCAGGTTAAACTTAAAAAAGCATTGGCTTGCAAATTGTTTAAGCTATGTATAATTTTAAAGCACTCATATAAACCAGTTTTGTTTCTTCAGTCCTTAAATTTTTCTAATTCAGTCTATTCAGTAATTCAGTCTATGCTCATAACCAATAGGTAACAACTTGCATTAATAAAACAACCGTCTAGTGAAATTTTGTTGCACTTTTTTCAAAATGTTTATATCTTTTTGTAAATAAGGGTTCCAAACTGCACTAGCGTACTCCAGAATTGCTCTAACATAGGATTTATACGCTCTGAGAAGAATATTTCTAGAGTTTGATTTGAATGTTCTAAAAATTAGTGATGTCACTCTCATTGCTTTTTTTGCTGTGATTTCAGTGTTTAGAGAATTTTATATCATGAGATATATAAACACCTAGATCACGCACCAATTCTATAATTGCAAGTACATTATTAGCAAGATTGTATTTACAAATTAAGTCTTTGCTATGATTTCAAATATGAAGAACTTCATATATTGATCTGATAATTGCCAATGCCAGTCTTTTGACCAGCTGTATACTCTATCTAAATCTTCTTGAAGTCTTAAGGTTTGAATGTGGTATTCTTTAGATGAAGATTTTGCAAACAACTTTATTTCATTTGCAAAGAGCCTAATTTGTGAGTACTTAACACAATCAACAATATCATTTATATATATATATAAGAAAAAAAAATGGGCTAAAACAGAACCCTAAGGAACTGAACTTTTCATAGGAAATGATTTGGATATTGGATACAACTAAACATTTTTTAATTCATTAAAAAATTTACCGGAAACACCATAATTTTTTAGCTTATATAGTAAATTTTGATGTAACACCGTGTCAAAGGCCTTGGCAAAATCCAAGTATATGACGTCGATTAGAAGTTTATCTTTTAGTGCCTGCTTCGACTCATTAAATGTTTTCAACAGCTGTGTTATTGTGGAACTTTTTGCTTTAAAACCATGTTGAAACCTTGACAATGAAAAAAGACAAGAAGTTCTTCTTTAACAAGCTGTTCCATTAATTTACAAGAAGTGAAATTGGGCGATAAATTTCTTTTAGGCTTTTGGTACCTTTTTTAAACAGTAAGTTTAAAAAAGCTATTTTCCAATCAAGTGGTAATTCTCCAAAATCAACAGTCATTTTGAAAATTATTGCCAAAGGTTCAGCAATAACTTTGGCCAAGCGTTTTAAAAAGTAAGCTGGAAAACAGTCAGGTGTTCTAGACAATTTGTTTAGGAGCTTTTTAAGAGCTTTAAATACCTTTTTTGTGGTAAATATCATGTTGTCTTCCCTATATTAAACTTCCCTATATTTGGTGGATTAAAATTTGGTCATCAATCAAGATGTCATCATCATCAGTAAAAACTGAAGCAAAGTAATTTCCAAACAGGTTAACTTTTTCAACTTTTAGTTACAAAAGTCCCATCTCTCTTTTTAATTGGTGGGATAGTTGGTTTTGTTTTAGTTTTATTATTTTAAAATTTATAAAAATTGATTAACCCCCTGAATTTGGAATTTTTGTCTGTTTAGTAGTGTTAAAATCTCTAACTTTTTTTTTGTATACTTTGCAAAATTTTTGTACTCTAATCTTGGTTTTTTAAGATAAAGATAAGATAAAAAGATTTATTGCACGGTATAATATACAGTAGTACATATATACACTTTTGACAATAAATTTAATTTGAAAAAAAAAAGAATACATAGTATACAATAGTCATAAAGCAAAGCACAATGATAAAAAAAGTGGGTACAGAGCAATTTTTTTCTTAGAAATTAAAAAAATTTGGTCCATTTTTTTAAAGTTTCTTTGTTGAGTTTTGATTTAAAAACCTTAACGGAACATGATCTAACTATATCTTGGTTAAGTGAATTCCAGATGGTGCAAACCCTAGAAGGAAAGAAAAATTTACGCAAGTTTAAGGTAATAAAGGAATTTTTAGTTTTAAATCGTGTCCCCTTGTTTCATTAGCGCAGTTGTATTCAAAAAATTCAGACGAAGTTGCGTCAATAGTACTATGTAATATCTTATAGCAGAATACTAGATCATTTCTAATTCTTTGCAATTCAAGACTTTCCATTCCTAACGCTGATAAACGTTCACTGTAACCAGGTTTTTGGAGTAAAAATCTTGCATAAAGTGTTCTAGTAAACAAGCGCTGCACATTTTTGATTCTTTCAATATTTTTTTAAGTAAGGTGACGAAACCAGAGTCTCGTACTCAAGCAGTGGGCGCACAAACGTTGTGTAAGCGCGGAATAAAATATCTTTGTTTTTTGTGCAAAATATTCGAAATATCAAGGAAACTTTTGCCGAAGCTTTTTTTGCTATGTTTACACAATGTGACGTAGATTTCAGATCATTGGAAAGTAGGATTCCAAGGTCTTTTATTTGATTTACATTTTCTAAAATTTTATCGTCTAATTTAAAATTTGGGGCATTATTTTCACGGCCCAAACAAAACGTAGAGCATTTATCATAAGCAATGCAAAGCTGCCATTTTTTTGACCAGCTAGAAAATTGTTTTAAAGACTTTTCAAAATTATCTGTGCTTTCATTTTTTCTCTTATGTTATAAAGTTTGGTATCATCTGCATAGATTTTAGCAATTGTACCATTTTCAAACATTCAGGCATGTCATTGATAAACAACAAAAAAAGCAAAGGTCCAACGACGCTACCTTGAGGCACGTCTGAGGTTACTGGAACAAAGTCTGAAATTTGATTTTCTACAGAAATGCATTGTCTACGATTCGACAAATAACTAGCAAACCAAGCTAATAATCCATGATTAATACCATATCCTTTTAGCTTAATTAAAAGTTTGGAGTGCGAAACACTATCAAAGGCTTAATCAATATATACTCAATCGATAAGTTTTTTATTGTCTAAAGCTAAAGTCCAGTCGTTTAGAGTGCTTAGTAACTGCAGACCCGTAGAACGCCGAGCCAGAAAACCATATTGTTGCTTAGTAATGAGTTTGTGTTTATACAAATAGGATAACGTTTCCTCATGGATAATTGATTCCATAATCCTACAGGAAACACATGTTAACGAAATTGGTCTATAGTTTGAAGCTAAGCTAGCTAAGCCTTTTTTTATAGATAGGAACTACAATTACGTCGCGCCAAAAATTAGGAACTGTGCTAGACATCATGCTCATTTCAAAAAATATTGCGAGCGTTGGAGACATAGTTTCCCAAAGATTTTTCCAATAATACGATGGAATACCGTCAGGAGAACTTGCTATTTTAGGAGGCAACTTTTTCATTTTCTTTTGCAACAACATTTACTGGAAAACAAATCGAATTTAAGCCAACGTTTTCAGGTACTTTTCTGTTAAAATCAGGAATGGTACTATTATTTTTTGTGAAAACGCTACTGAAAAATAAATTTAAAAGTTTTGCTTTTTCTACCGGGTCTACAGCTAGGCTACCGTCTTTTTTTTAACGATGAAATATCAGAGTTTACTTTCATTTTGGATTTAGTATAATTTTAAAAGTTGTTTATATTGCCAGAATTAATTATGTTTTCTTTGCATTCCTCATTATAGTCATTTACACATTCTTCATAAGTTTTTGCGCAAGTTTTGTACAAATCTTTACCAATTTTAGTTCGTTTTGATAGTCTATAAAGATGGCGTTTGCGTCTATAAAGCCTTTTTATTGCCTTAGGGTATTCAATTTGCTTTACCTGATGTTTGGTTAATAGTACAAAATTTTCTATGCAAAAACGATTGATTTTGCAAATTTTATTATACAGCTTTATTTATGGAGCCAGCTGAAGCTACTATAGATTTCCAATTAACACTTTCTGCCGTTAACTTTAATTTAATCGTTAACTGTCTTAAAATCCCCTTTTTTTAAAATTTCATAAAAGTATTAATTTGTTTTTTTGCTCGCGTCGGATGAATATCAAGTAAAAACATCAACACTAAGATGGTCACAGTTAGATATAAATGGTTCGGATACTTTTAAGTTTAAGATGGATTTGCTTCCGTTAGATAAAACTAAGTTAAAGGTATTTCCAGAATTATGTGTAGGTTCTTTTACAAATTGAGTGTATCCATTTTGTATACAAATCTCCAGAAACATTTCGTGAGTTAAGGTAGTAAAACACCCGGAAAGCAAAGTGTTTGTTCTCCAACATATTTTTGGGCGACTTGAGCTGTTTTTAGTGATTTTTTAATAAAAACGCAGACTCCGCCACCAACTTGTTTAGCTCGGTCACGCCTTATTACAGTGTAATTATTAGTAGGCAGACAAGCATTTGAGACAGTACTATCTAGCCCACATAAAAAGTCCAAATTGTTTAATGCAAGAACACCTAAAAGTTGTGCAATTTTGTTTTTCAAACTACGTGCATTAATTAATTTACACGAAAGACCTGTACTCATAGTTACCTAGCTATTACTTATTTTGTTAAGCCAGGGAGCAAACATAAAAATCATCGGGGCTAAAACTAACATATTTGACGTAAAACTTTTTTTCTCCTGCTTTGGAGTTTTTAGCTTTGCACTCATTGTATCAATATTACGCTTATGCCAAAGTTTTTTGTTTTGATTTTGTAGTTTTTTATATGTATTGGATATTGCATATTTTTTTCTTATTTGTAAATAATTTTTTTCCACTTTTTTTTCCACTTTTCATTTTTTTCAGGCACTTGTCTATTAATTCCTAACAACAATATATCCTTGAATTTTTGTCAAGCATTTTCTACTGTGCCACATTCCTCAAATAAAACTTTCCAGTTGATTGTAGATAACTAAAAACTTAGCATATCATAATCTGCTTTTAAAAAATCAGGTATATAATTTTTGAATCTTATTCTTAGGACTGTCAAATATCTTAAGATCATTTTCAGATAAAATAGTGTCATGGTCTGATTGTGAAAAACTGTGCGCAACAGAGACATCATTAAAAATTTCTCTATCATTTGTGAACAAAAGATCCAGATAATAATTCTCACGAGTTGGTTGTGAAACAAGCTGATACATACCTAGCTCAATAAACAACTCAAACCAATTATTTTGATTTTGTGTGTTTGAAATTATTTTAACTGAAGACCAATCTACTCCTGACAGATTGAAATCTCCAGTTAAAACAATGGTTCCTACAAAGTTTTCTGTTAAATTTCTAATTAGCTCAAAAATTAAATTATCTTTTTCTTTGCAAATACTAAGTTCTCTATAAATACCAATGAATCTCAGTTGAAGAGAATTCTGTAGAAAAATGTCAACCGCTACTAGTTTGTTTGCATCATATTTTTTTTCAATTTCAACTTCAACTACTCTAAAAAAATTTTAACCTCTTCGCCGCTGCTGTCAATCCCTTCAATAAACATTAAATTTTTTTATTTTTGATAATCATTGCATTTGTAGTTGTTTCAGTGAGCCACGTTTCACAAACAAAGCAAATATCAATGGCGCCATAAATAAGGCTTTCTCCTGAAATCAGAACATCAAGCTCATCTAGGGAGTTAGCAAGGCTTTTTGCATTCATACACAAAATAGTTATACTTGGTATATGTTTTAATTTATGGCGATCAGGTTGCATAATATCCTATTTTGAAACCTTTAGGGGAGCTTTGAAAGTGATGTCAAACAAAAGAGGATCGTCATCAACAGAATACCGAAGTTAAACCTTTTTGTTCTGCTCTTTAAGCTCCCAAAGTTTGCCAAGTAACTCATTTTGACAGACTAGCTGTTCCTCATTCAGTGACGGCCTTACATAAACTCTGTCAAAATTAATGACCCCCTTAGTTGTCCTCCTGAACGTACAGCTCTATTTCTAATGTGCTTATTAATAACTCTTATTTTCAGGAGCCTGGGCCGGTCACCAGCTTTTCCAATATGGAAAAACTCAACTGGATCCTGCTGAGTGATCTCGCCCAAATTGCCCCTATCCAGAGTCTTAAATAACTTGGCCACATTCTCTCTTTCCTGTTCATAGGAATCACTCTTTGGAAGGTCACATATGACCAGCATTGTCTCATGTTCTCTTAGCACCTCCATGCACTTAAAAAAACTGTCGATCATCGGGAGCAGATCTTGCAATACTCATTCACAAACAGAATCCACCAACTCGGTATCAACATCAGAAGCTTGTTCCTCCTCCATCCTGGCGAATCTTTTTTTCAAATATGCCAACTTCTGCTGTAGAGCCGCATTCTATGCTTTAAGTCTGGCAATTTGATCACCCTTTGTTTTTCTTGGCATTGTTTTAACGTCATTAATTAATTAATCAATCTAGAGAAACTAATAAACTTTGTGAATGGGTATATAACCATTATATTATTTAGATTATGGTTGAACTATATCTGGCTGACGTTGAAAATTAGTTTGTACTTTCATAAAAATTTTCTCTCCCTAAAGTGGCAGAATTATTTTACCACTGTACACGCCTGCCAAACCTGTTGAAGTGTCTTCCAATATGACAAAAAGTCTGCCAAAATTGGCAGAATATTTCTGCCAGTAAATTTGAATCCTAAAAAATATATCGTCATCTTAAAATTTTCTTGTTTTCCTGTTTTACTCTTTTAAAACAGTAAAAAGTGTAACAAATTTTTGTAGCAACTGGTAGATTAATAAAATCATTTACTAACAATTCGCAAATATATTCAAATCTATATTTTAATTATAGAAACAGTCCGTGCCAATGCGTCGTTTTGAATTTGTTGTGTTGCTCGGCTTAAAGATTTTTGAAAATATATAATTTTTTTCTCAACGCAAAGCATTATTTTTGTATTCTTAATAGGGAGCGGTTGTATTTTAAAGTAAGTGTTTTGTATTAAACGATTTTGAAGTAAGCGGTTTAAGAGGATGTTTTTTGTGGTAAGCTCCTTTTTATTTTTATTTTTTAATTTTGTAGAAAAACCGGCATTATTTTGGATATATTTATTTTGATTGTATTGTTATTTTATTTGTAAATTTTTTAATGGCTTTTACAGTTATTACCGTTTTAACTTTTTTATGATTTTATAAAAAAATGTTTGGTTAGACTTTTTATTGCAACTATAGAATTCACATATTTAAATTAATACAGCATTTTAAATTTATATACAAAGTAATTAATATTTTACTAATTTATTATAACAATTAAAAACGAACCGACTTATGTAACGTTTAATTGTCTGCGCATTCAAACAATGATAAAACTTTAGTTTAGCCAATTCAATTTAAAAAATTTACATATTTGTGAAAAATGTATTTTTTCTTAGCTCAGTACCCTCGTTGCTTTAACCCCTCGGCAAAATTTGTGGCGACGAGGTCTAAGACCTAAGAAAATACATTTTCACAAATATAAGAATTTTTAAATTGAATTGGCTAACTCAAAGTTTTATCATTGTTGAATGCGCAACAGATAAACGTTACATAAGTTGGTAAGTTTTTAATACTTATAATAAATTAGTAAAATATTAATTATTTTGTATATCAATTTAAAATGCTGTATTAATTTAAATATGTGAATTCTATAGTTGCAATAAAAAGTATAACCAAACATTTTTTTATAAAATCATTAAAAAAGTTAAAACAGTAATAACTGTAAAAGCCATTAAAAAATTTACAAATAAAATAACAATACAATCAAAATGATGTATTTCCAAAATAATGCCGGTTTTTATTACAAAATTAAAAAATAAAAATAAAAGGAGCTTCACAAAAAACATCCTCTTAAAAAAACTCACTTACTTAAATATAGCTAATACAAAACACTTACTTTGAATTTGCAACCGCTCCCTGTTCGAACTACAAAACCGTGTTTGGTTAAGAAAAAAAATTATGCTGTCGAAAATCTTTAAGCCGAGCAACACAACAAATTCAAACGACGCATTGGCACGGACTGTTTCTATAATTAAAATATAGATTTGAATATATTATTAATTGTTGCATTAAATGATTTTATTAATCTACCAGTTGCTACAAAATTTGTTACACTTTTTACTGTTTTAAAAGAGTAAAACAGGAAAACAAGAAAATTTAAGATGACGACATATTTTAGGATTCAAATTTACTGGCAGAAATATTCTGCCCCAGATTTGGCAGACTTTTTGTCATATTGGAAGACACTTTTCAACCAGGTTTAGCAAGCATTTTCACTCGTTAAATAATTCTGCCACTTTAAGCAAAGAAAATTTTTATGAAAGTACAAACTAATTTTCAACATACGGACAAATCTAATTCAACCGTGCATCAAAATGATGCTTAAATGGTTATCTGCACCATTCACAAAGTTTATTCAAGTTTCTCTCAATTTTGATTAATTAATTAAATTAGGCATTACAAAAACAGTGCCAAGAAAAACAAAGGGTGATCAATACCCAAGTTTAAAGAAAAGCATAGAATGCGGCTCTACAGTTGGCATACTTGAAAAAAAATTCGCCAGGATGAAGAAGGAACAACTTACTATACTACAAATTTCAAGTGATATGTTTGTGAAATAGAGTATTGAGATATACTCCGAATAGAACATTTTCAGTCGTGTTTGGAGGTGCTAAGAGAACATGAGCAATGCTGGTCGTATGTGACCTTCCAAAGTGGTATGAAAGAGAAATGTGGCCGAGTTGTTGAGCCTTTCTCAATCAGGTGGGCGGTGTCGCGGTAATTCCTCATAGCTATGAAAATTGAGGGTATTGAGCACATTGGAGCAGAGACTGTAGTTCAGGAGGACTGAGGGGGTCGTTGAAATTTGACAGGAGTTTATGTAACCGTCACTGAATGGGACGCTCTGCTCTTGGCAAACTTTGGGACTTTGAAGAAGGGTTTAACTTGCAAATAAATTCTCTTTTGTTTGGTTACCCTCAAAAAATCAGATTGTATATGGTACAATGGCCATAAATTGAAACATTATTCCAACTATAAATTATTTTTGTGTATCAATTGGAAAGTCCTGGGAGAAAAAAATTTCAGAAGCTTATAGGTGGGAAAATTTTTTGCTTTTTTGCCTTTTGTGAAACGTCAATTTGCTCCGCCTGAAACGAATTTTCAAATCATCAAACTATCAAGAAGATGAAAAAAAATTTAATGTTTGAGCAGAAGAGGTTGAAGAACTTTTTGCATAGTTGAAAGTTGAAATTGAAAAAAAATATGATGCGAACAAAAACTCGTCACATTATTAATCATATTTTGTAGAGAAACCTAGTATTTGCAAAAAAAAAGATCAATTTAAATTTTTAAGACTAATTAGAAATTTAACAGAAAACTGTGCCAGGAACCATTGTTCAACTGGAGAATTCAGTAATCAGTTTTAGGGTGAAATAATTTTCAAACACCGCGAAATATGAAAATAATTGCGTTTTGAGTTGTTTATAAAAACTTAATATATCACTTGTTTAGCGACCCAACTCGTGGGGGATTGCTGGGTGTTTTTTGTTCACAAATGATGCAAAATTTTTAATGATGTTCTTGCGCACAGTTTTAAACCGGAAAAATTTATTTATTGAAAAATGATCTTAAGATATTTGACAGTGTAAGAGGTCGGAAATTGTACCTGACTTTTTAAAAAGCAGATTAGATATGCTAACATTTTCATTTCTACAATCCGACTGGAAAAGTTTTATTTTGGTACCCTGCCTGAAAAAAAATGAAAAGTGAAAAAAGTGGAAAAAAATTATTTTACAGATGAGAAAAAAATATGCAATATCCGATATGTATAAAAAACTACAAAAAGTGGAAAACAAAAACTGATAAGCGTAATATTGAATTCGATGAGTGCAAAGCTAGAAAACTCCAAAGTGCAGAGAAAAAAGTTTTTTTAACGGACTTATGGCGCGTGGTTACGGTACTGCACATTAAATAATCAACTTTTTATTTAGCCGATTCAATTTAAAAAATTTTAAATTTTGGAAAAATTTTATTTTTCTTTAGCTCAGTTTTACCTAGTTTGCCGGTACCCTTCGTGTATATACCTTGTGTAGATAAA
>JASAMX010026449.1:0-23444 GCA_030248175.1 Microlaimidae sp. YZB2_3
AAAGATTTGTTGCCTGGTATTTTTTTAATATTTTAACCGAAAACATAAAACAGAATAGAAACCGTTAATATATCATCGTTGCTATGGCGGAATGCGTTAATCAAGAGTCTATCGTCGTTACTACGGCAAAACGAGCCACAGTCAGTGCCGTACCCAGGATTTCGCGACAGGGGGAACTGCCTGGTCTCGGCGAATCACTGTTTAAGGAGGGGTCTCAAAGTTTGCCTCCAGCCACACCGCAAAGTCCCCTGAAGAATTTTTTTATTTTTCACTTTATTTAGTCTTAAAGAAACGTTACCAAAATAATACCAAAACCTCTTTTTGAAAACTCATTTTTTGTAAGTGAGTAAGTAGTAACTTCCTGACGCTTTCTTTAATTTTCATAAACTCGAAACTCGGCGAATCGACGAACTCTATATAAGTTGAATTGAAACTTAGAACACAGATTATACAGACCTGTGCACTGCCCCCCCCAGGGTTTAAACGAGGCAATTCCAAAACGAGGGGGGCAATAAAACGGTGGGGCAAGCAGGGAGGAAAGAAAAAGGGAGAAAAAAGAAGGGAAAAGAGAAAAAAAAAGGACAAAAAAAGAAAAAATAAGGTAAAAATAGGTCTGAAATGGCTTAAAATACCATGAAATAGGCTAAAAACTGCAAAAAAGATGCGATTATGGCGTCATCATAGGTCAAAAATGGCGTCATAATTTTAGGGGAATTTTTTACAATTTTTGAAGGGGGGCGGGCAATAAAACGGGGGGCATTTCCAGACCGTGCACAGGTCTGAATTATGCGAACTATGGATTAATTTTAAAATTGCAAACAACACCTTTTAAAAAAGTCACAATCAAACAACCGTGGTGACTCACGTTGCTATAGCGTCGATTATAAGGCAAAATTTCATTAAATTGTTTGACGCTGTTTAGAAGAATAGGAGGTTTTATTTTAATCAAAAAATTATAATTCTCACTCAAACATATAAATTTATAAATTCAGTGAAACATGAACAAACTGAGTTTAAAAAAAAAACATTTTGAGGTTTTATTTAATCATAAAATTATAATTCTAGTGAAGCAACCTGCATCAGAATCAGAACACGTGTTTTAGTCATGAATTTATAATTCAGTGAATCATTAACAAACTATTCCATTTTTAAAAAAAAACATTTTACTTTTAGAATTTACTGAAATGTGCTTGGTCGCCGAACGGTGCGTTCATCTCTTGCGGGTCGGCGGATCGCTTCGTGTACGTGTGGGACGTGGCTTCCCGCGCCGTTATGTACAAACTCCCCGGGCACCAGGGATCCGTCAACGAAACCGCCTTCCATCCGAAGGAGAATATACGTCAGAGCCCATACTACACAGACTTGTGCACGTTCTGGAAATGCTTCCCCCTATTTTATTGGAGGATTTGCCCCCTTCACCCGGTTTTATCGCCCCCCCCCCCCCGCCGAAAAATGAAAAAGAATCCTAAAATTATGACGCCTTTTTTGACCTATAATGACGCCACCATATCGAAATTTTGCAGTTTTTAGCGTAATTTCAATGCTTTTTAAGCCATTTTAGACCTATTTTTAACTTATTTTCGCTTTTATGCCCCTTTTTCCATTTCCCCTTTTTTTTTTTTTCTCCTTTTCTTTCTTTCTTTTCCCCCTGTTTGCCCCCCCCGTTTCAAAAAAGTAGCCCCCGTGCCCCCCTGTTTTTTGAATTTCCCCCCTCCCCCAATAAAACCTCAGGGGGCGGTGCACAGGTCTGCTCATCTTGTCTGTGCCTTTAAAAATCCGCTTATTAGCACAATGACCGAGGTGCCTTTTTTGAGCCACCGGGATTGTTTGTTTTTTGTTTTTTTGTTTTTTAAGCAATGAGGCCGATTCGGCATGACTTGGGGTGTTGTTGTTCGTCCAAACCGCTTCCGTTATGCCAACAAATGGATAAATTAAGACACTTGTGCTGTCAAATGTGCAGCTCCACTGTAAAAAGTGGCGACAGATTTGGTTTGCCACTATGACTATAATGACAATTTTAGGAATAAGCCACTATAATTTAGTACATGCTCTTTGATTTTCGCTATTATAATGGCTTTTTTTCTATCACTTTGCCGGTATTGAATTGAAATAATTAAAATTCGATTGAGGATAATATTAGTTTATTATAGTATTTTCTCCACAAATGTTTGTGTGTATACCATTTATAGAACACTTTGCACTGAAACGCAGTTTATACATGAAGTATGAAATATACATAAATGTCACCATAATGGATAGTTACCGTACTTCTCTACTTATCTTTTGTAGTATGCAGATCAACCGATAGAGAATTTCGCGCGCTTTCTATACGCCCTAATCTGCATACTACGAAAGATAATGGGGAGATACAAAAATTCAGAGCACTTTCTATCGGTTGATCTGCATACAACGAAAAGATAAGTAGGAGTACGGTAATTATCCATTATGGTGACACTTATGTGTATTGCATACTTCATGTATAAACTGCGTTTCAGTGCAAGGTAAATATAATACGAGTGCCATAATGGACTAAATTCTAAAATGTATACACCGGTGCCATTTTTTATACAGGAGTTGCATATTTTGCGCTATATTTTTTGGTAGGTATTTTTCTAAATTAGTAATATTGCTAACCTCCCACATCATGCTCCGAAGCTCCGCCCCTTAAAATGAGCAATATCAAACTTATTTAAACCTAATATCTGCTCTAAATTTTTCTATTCACATTTTTAGTGTTATTTTAAAGACCGGTTTACAATGGGCTTACTATTTCCTATCTCCTACCTCGAATTGGAGATGGATTGCACTTAAAAACGTGCTTTTTCAGACAAATTTCCTGAAAGTAACAAAAATAATTTGCAATATTTGACCAAAACTTCAACAAATCATTTTGATTTAAAATTAAAAAAAAAACGTGTTTTTGACATTAAATTATCATATTTTAAAATTTTGTGTTTTAAAACCTCCATTTTTTATTTTGATGAGACGCAGTTCAACTACTTTTAATTGATGACTATGACTCCATCTTTAACGTGTCCTGTGCCAATTTTGCGCGTTTCAACATTTTGGAAGCATTAACAGACCTGTGCACGGTCTCCGAGTGGGCCCCCCCCCCGTTTTATTGGAGGATTTGCCCCCTCCCCGTTTTATTGCCCCCCCCCCGCCAAAAAATGAAAAAGTACCCTAAAAATATGACGCCATTTTTGACCTATGATGACGCCATCATCGCGAATTTTTTGCAGTTTTTAGCCTATTTCAATGTATTTTAAGCCATTTTAGACCTATTTTTACCTTCTTTCCGCTTTTTTTGTCCCTTTTTTCCCTTTTCCCTTCTTTTTTTCTCTTTTTTTCTGCTTGTTTTGTCTTTTTTCTTTCCCCCTGCTTGCTCCCCCCCGTTTTATTCCCCCCCCGTTTCAAAAAAGTTGGGGGGGGGGGGGCCCCCCCCCCGTTTGGAATTGCCCCCCCCCCCCGTTTTAACCCCGGGGGCGGTGTAGCAGGTCTACATTTAATATTGTGAAAGCTTGCCTTTCGAATTAAACAAAAATGACAAAAGTCTTTTCAAATACAAATTATACATTTGATGCAAAAAAAATTTGACTCAAAACCCGATAAAAATAATTAGCAAACGAAGTCGAAGTTCCCTATCGCTTATCTGTGAACTGGTCGCACTATCCCCCTATGTCAAGTCCAGTGTGAACCAGGCTTTATTGTTTTTTAACTTTGGAAAAAATTCACGAAATTGTACAAAAACTGGCGCCCCGGAGCTTTGCGAAACATTAATTCTAATAGACCTCGTTTTTTTCTAGAAAAACTAAAATAATTAGGTCTAAAAGTAACCTTGCGGAGTTTTAATAAAAAAAACAGTCTCAAGTAAATTGTAAACGCTCATTCATTACTACACGCAGAGAACAGTGTTTTCAAAATATGTCATCAATAATGTTGCTTTTTAATGAAAATTGACGAATTTTTAGTTAATTTTGTGAAATTCTTGTAATGGTTATAGTGAATAGTATAAGCGTTACTACTTGAGTTTGTAATAGGAAAATCTGAAGCTACCCAAGGCCACAGCTGTACAAATTTTTAATCATACTTTTGTTTTAATCGTACTAGGTGGGCAGCCTCTTCAAATTTTAGAGGAGATATTCTTCACTGTCAAGATTTTTGAGGCAAGTGTACAGACCTGTGCACTGTCCCCCCCGGGGTTAAAACGTGGGGGGGCAACTCCCAAAATGAGGGGCACGGGGGGCAACTTTTTTGAAACGGGGGGCAATAAAACGGGGGAGGGGCAAGCAGGGAGGAAAGAAAAAAAAAAGGAAAAAAAGAAGGGGAAAGGGACAAAAAAAGCAGAAATAAGGTAAAAATAGGGTGTAAAATAGCTGAAAATACAGTTGAAATAGTCTAAAAACTGCAAAAAAATCGAAATAATGGAATTATCATAGGTCAAAAATGGCGTAATTATTTTAGGGTACTTTTTCATTTTTTTGGCGGGGGGGGGCAATAAAACGAGGGGAAGCAAATCCTCCAATAAAACGGGGGGGGGGCATTTCCAGGGGGACCATTACGGGTCTGAGTGTATTATCCTTCTTCTCTCTGCCCACATGTGTATTTGGTGTAAAACATTATGATATTTCGTCGTTACTACGGCAAAATAAGCCACAGTTTGTATAAAATATGTGTGCCTGCGACTCATTTCATATTTCCAACAAGACATTTAACTCCAGAATGAGTCGCAGTCTCGTGTATTTTATAATGACAGTGGTTCATTTTGCCGTAGTAACGACGATTTTTTATTCTAGTGCTATCTTGCGGAAGTGACAAACGAATTTATTTGGGTGAAATCGAAGTTATTTAAGTAAATCCTGGCAGTTGAGTGGAATATCGGATATTTCAAAGTTATGGAACCTTATTGGGTGCAATATTCGCCAATAACAACTTATTTGTTTGAAAACAGAAGATTATGTTCGAGTTTTAATGCTGGATTTTCATTTACGGAATAATAACTAAACTATGATTTGAAGAAAGAAATATTTTGGACTTTCAAAAGGACAGCCGGATTTAATAACTGCACAAACACTTTAAAAAATCTTTTCTCAGTTCAAAAGCAACAAAAACGTGTTTTGTGCTGCTGTTTACATATTTTTAAGTTTATTGTTTTAATAAACTATTATTCTACTGTATTAGTTTGTACTAGCGATGTGCCCTGCCTGAGATCGGGAACGGAGCTCTGCTTTTAGGAGCTCCGGAGCAACCCTGAAATTTTAGAGCTCTGCCCTATTTGTTCACTAAATTTATGAATAGTTAGAGAGTGATGCCATAGATTATTTTGTTAAATTTTTTTTGTAAATTAAATTTTTTCAAAACTTTATTTAAGGTAGAACACCACAGTTATAACGATTTTTACTAAAAATTATATCAACTTAAATAATTAATTCTTGTCTGACAAAAGTATAGAGCAATCGAAAGCTCAGATTAGGATGTATCCAACGGTAATAGTTTCGTCGTTTAACGAATGTTCTATTTCGAGATATAGTTTGATGAATTTAAAGCTCAAAAAACAGTTTTTGGCCATTTAAAAAGTTTGATTCGCTCAGTTTTTCCTCCAATCTTATAAAATGTTAACGAAAAATAGGGAAGTTTTAGATGTGGTTTAAAGTAAAACTTAATTCAAAATTTTAAGAAAATTAAAAAAATCGATGTTTTAAAAGAAAAATCAAATAAAAAAATCTTGAATTAGTTTTTTAATCAAATATAATTCAAAATATTGATCAGACTTGTGTCTAACTATTTCGAAACTTTCATTAAAATCTGAACGAATCAAATTTTTTAATTTAATTTAAATTTTTTTGATTTGACTGACACCGACAAACTACATTTCGACGTTTGTTTTAAAGTATCTTTTACGAGAGGGATCTCAGATGGGCCAGTAGCCGAGTGGTTAGTGTGGCGGACTCGGATACTTAGACCCGTAGGTTCGTGTGTGTGGCAGGCAATAATTTTAACGTCGTAAAAAATATTTTTTTTATTTTTAACTTTTTGATTAAAAACAAGTGTTCTTTATTCAAGATACGCTAAATGAAAAATGAAAAAATAAAATATTTTTGGTAATGAATTTTATTATAATATAATGTATTTTGACATGTATTTTATTGGTGTCATTTAATGATTATGGACGATAAAAATTTTTTAAGAAAAATGAATGTCAAAAATTGAATGAGCAGGTCGAATAACGTTAGTAAAAATTAATTAGAAAAGATCTGCCACCAAAATCTAACTGTGGTGTTCTACCTTAAAACGTTGGAAAATAGTCTTAAAAATGCAAAAAAGTAACTTTAAATGTATTTTGAGCTTAATAAGCTTGTTTAGGGAGCAAAGCTCCGGAGCTCCGAAGCTTCCTCTGCTTTAAATGCCGTAGCTCCGAAAATGATATTGGAGGGTAGGTACATCACTAGTTTGTAATTTTGTACTGTGCTGTTTATTTTTTTAATAAAAAAAAGTCAGTCCATGTTCTGCACTAAAGCTAAAGTCTTCTAGGCTGAAATTAAGGGCGTAACCGATCTCCGCCAGGAAAAAATAAATAATAAACTCGTGAAAACTCGTGAGCGAGAAAAATTTTAAAAAAAAAGTTTTCAGCGGTTTTGTAACCAATTAATATTTAGTTGAGTCACATGTTTCTCTACACGTGATATTTTCTCAAAAAACGAGTGGTTACTTTACCACTCATCTATTTTCACCCTGATAGAATATATCTTTAACAACTTAAAGAAGAATTCGGCCTTACTAATCTCGTAAAATGCAATGAGGTGACATCAAACAAGCAACGTTCTAAACTAAGCTAAACTAAACTTTAAATAAATAAATAAACTTTAAATAGGTCCCAGGGGCCTATTTCATAGAGCCTGTTTTATAAAAACTTTTGTAAATTTTCATTTTACAAATATCCGCCTATTTTTTTGTAAATTACATAATAGATAAGAATATTGATCGGTCAGCGGAGATAAAATGACGTGGTTGCGACCAATCAGGGCAGAGCAGTGCACGGAGATGCTCCCCCTGGATTACAAGTCGAAAAACCCTTATCGTGTATTTTACAAAAAAATAGCCGGAGATTTGTAAAATTAGAATTTAAAAAGGTTTTTATGAAACAGGCCCCTGGTGTAATTTGCCACTAAGTACAAAATTTCCATGGTATATACGTGTTATTATTTGCAATGTAAAAGAAAATTAAAACTGGATAAAATATTTATTTTAAAATAACACGTAATTAATATTGAAAATTTCCTACATTTTGGGATCAGAGTAGAATTTGATTTTTTTGTAATACATGGCTTTATATTAGGTCCGACCCCAAAAAATCATTTTTATTCCAAAAAATTCCGAAAATTGATTTATTGAGATTGGAACAAAATGAATACATCGTAGTTTTATAACCTTTCACCTAATTTAGTAGACTTAGAAGTATTTAGTAGACTTAGTAGTAGAAGTAACCATGCTAAACTGTAAATTATTTTAAAATAAAGTTTTAAAGATGTTTTGGCAAAATGCTTCCGGGTTTTTTTTGTTGTTTTTTTTTTTTGACGCTACGTAATGGCATTTCGGTTTAGAAAAAAAAATCATTTTCCTTTTAGTTTACCATTTTTTTTCTATCAAAGCAGTAAAAAAGACATAAAAAATGAGACCAGTTTATATTCATTCAAATCAATATTTGATTTATTATTTACGTTCAAGAGCGCGACACGACGTTCCCGCGACACGACGGTCCTGGAAGGCTAAAGGTACGACCTCACGGTCCCAAAAGATGCGTTTGCAATGCTACTGTTGCGACGTTGAGAAAAACGATATTTTTTCTGCATTAAAAATTGTACAAATAAATTAAATTAGATCAAATAAAAATAGACAAATTATTTTTAAAAACTTTCTTAAGTTAAAGATAATTTCGAATATATTTTTTCATTCTTTTGTACTCTTAAATTTTAAATGTTTGTTTCGGTTCGAATTGATTTATTTTTTAAACAAGCTAAAACTGTTTGCATTCAGCCCGCGACTTACTTTAATTATGTTTTAATGCAATACAAGATTGCTAACATTTAACAGGAAAAGGTAGGGTAACTGACTTAATTTCGGCCACCTTTTTTTATTTTTTTGAATAAGTTTTTTCTGGATTTTTCAATCAAGCCAAAATTTGGCCTAAAAATCAAACAATAGCTATATTTGTTATTCCAGTGCAAAATTTGAATATTTCTGTTACACTTAAAAATCAGTGAAGGTTTAAACTTTTTTTTTAAAGTGGCCGAAATTAAGGCGCGTGCCATTTATTTCGGCCACCTACAAAAAACTGGCCATAACTTTTACTTAAACGAACAATAACAATTTCTAAAGGTTGCAAATTTACCCTTAGGTATTGTTCTTGGTACATATAACTTAATTTTTCCCGTTTGCGAACTTTAATAGTTATTAGCAAGACTTTAAATAATTATGTCAAAACCTTAAAAAACAAGTTTTAATAACTTGTATTTTTTTGTTAAATTTTTATTTTTGGCTTAAAAAACGTCAAAACAAAGTCAAACGAGCAAAAAAAATTCTTTATAAATACGGTAGTACAATGATATTTAAAAACAGCAAAAAACGGCAGGTTCTTTCACCTAAATTTTAAGGTGGCCGAAATTAACGGAATCTTAAAATGCGCAGTTAGTTAAACGCATTGCAAAATACTTTTGAAGAAAATATCAAAACATGAAAATTAACAACTTTGAGCCTTAAATAGAAGATATTTTAAGGTTATATATTGCTTCGTTCTAAATTTGATGCAGTTTAAACACTAAGCAAAAATTAAGAAAATCATAAAAAATTTACTTTTTGTATGAAAATGTTGATAATGTAGAATAATAAAAATAAAAAACTTTTGCGAAAACACTTTATTCAACATTAATCCAGTTACTTTTGTGCTAGTTCTTTTGTGTTTTAAAAATAAGCCAATTTTCTAACACCCTAAATTAGTGGCCGAAATTAAGGCGTGGCCGAAATTAAGTCAGTTACCCTATATGTCGTGAATTTACTTATATTTTGTAAAACAATATAATAATTTTACCTACGGTTAACCAATCGTTCACTGCAAATTAATACAAGTAAAAATGCTAATTTTAAATGTTATGGCTAGGTACATAAGTGTCTGGAAAAAATATCTTCTGCAAAATATCTTCTAAAAAATGTCTTCTTTGAGCAGTAAATTATTCGACATTTTTTAAAATTTTTAAGGTTTTTATAGTCTTGGGACCGTCGTGTCGCGGGACCGTCGTATCGTAGATCCTTTACGTTCAATTTTTGCTACTATTAAATCAGAAAAAATTGAAATTAGAAGAAATAAAACTTAGAATAGTTGTACCCATAAGTTTGTTTATTTTGCCAAACATAAACCACAGCATTAATTATTTTACTGCTATGGAACGGTGTATTGAGTTTTGGAAAATTCTGCGGCGTGATTTCAATTTCCTCGTCTGTGATTTCAAATGTGCAGCGATAGTTTTTGACACCGCCCCCATCATACTCTCATAACCACATAATATACGCTCCCCCATACTCGCATAACAACAAAAAATACGCTACATTGTAAGACGTCACCGGGATATATAGTTATATAGCCTGTTGCGCTCGCTAGAAATTAAAGCTGCCTGGAAAATCAATATATCAATTTTTATTTATAGAAAATAAATTGAATTTGTGTGACGTCCAGAAATATGAGGCCCAACAAATCGAGTTTTTGAAAGAAAGAATTATGAGGCCCAACAAATCGAGTTTGTGAAAGAAAGAATTATGAGGCCCAACAAATCGAGTTTGTGAAAGAAAGAATTATGAGGCCCAACAAATCGAGTTTTTGAAAGAAAGAATTTGAAACAATTTGCTATTTTTATATTTTTGGCTGAAAAATAAGCGATACAGGACTTAAACCTGTAATATTCATTCATCCCCAAGTACCTCATTGACTGTCGTGCTGCATTACACCATCGCTCGACAGCTTTACATTGGGTAGTGCATTTAATTTCGGCACTTTTTTGTTTTACCGATGTGTAACTTTTTACTGTATGGCCCAATTTTCATGTTTGATAGCTCATTTTGAAGCTTTTACGATACTGCGTTGCGTCACAAAAGTTTCACTGTACGAAAATAGTTTTTTACTCAATTAAATCAGTTTTTAAAAAAATGAAAAATTGCTGAAATTAAATGTGTGCATTTAATTTCGGCACTTTACAAACAATCGATTGTTTCCCAGTCAAAAAATTATCATTTTAAAAAATTTTAAAATCTATCATTATCTCCAAGCAATACGTTATATGTGGTTCTTCGTTCAGTTACGTATTGTATTTTAGCTATTAAACAAAAGATCACTAAACAATGAAAACAAAGTTGCCTCAATTTTGAGATTGGTAAACCTTCTCACCACAATGAGCCAATTAATTTTGATATAAAACAACTGTTGTTAAACAGGGTCCGTCTTGTGAATACAGTTAACCATTCAAAGAATTCCTACGCTAGGAAAAAACTCGCCCTGTACACGGGTAGGTTTGGAAGTACACCAACCGGGATTAATGTGAAAATAACAGCAACAAAGCTTGCAACTTGTCTTAATATTAGTTACTTCCATGTTTTTTTTCTATTTATTTTCTTTATTTCTATTTTTAAAATTTAAACCAAACAAACTAAACAAACAAACAAATATGAAAAATAAATTATTAAGTTTATAATGTTCAGTAAAAAAATAAAATGAAAAATAAATTTTTTGCCTGCGGCGAACCTGGTAAGCGCCGTTTCCTGCCTGTTTAATTAACAAGTAGCCCGTGTCAGCCCTACGGCTGACAAATGATTATATCTGTATTTCCGAGATTCCTTTACTAATATTTTGAAATTAAATCCTTGTATGACAATTTCCTAAGCTTTGCAATGATATCTCATTTAACTCAGTTCGTTCAATAGTTAGCAAGGATGATCCCCATTGTCTTTTTGGTAAAAATGCTTTGTTCAGCATACAGATGACCATGTTATTTTTTAAAATTTTTAACCCCTTATGACACTTTCTGAACTGTAAGCTTTTCAGTGATATCTTATTTAGCTCAATCCTTTTTGTAGCTCAATCCATTTTGCGTAAAAAATGGGTTTGTTTATCGGAAAATGGAATGGGTCAAAAAAACTAGATACATTAATTTATTATTATGAAAATATTATTATTATAATTATTGCCTACTCTGTTTTTATGAATGATAGACAGGCTAAACTTATGAGTGTGTTTTAATTATTGCAAAAAAAAACATTAAAAGTCACAGACGTAATATTACCCCCAAAAAAATTGCTTGAATTTATAGCCATTCATATAATTGGTTAAAAAAAATAATAAAACATGACTTGTATATTTGTAATGATCACCAAAGTTTGGCAATCATGCTCTAGGAATAATTTATGTTGAGCTGTTAATTTATTTTGTTTCTTTTCGTAAAAGTCATATTCTGTGCGTATTTGCAGATCAGTATAATTTTTTGCTAATTAATTGAAGTAAAAAATTCTAATATAGCTCACAGTATGATAATATTTTATGGTTAAAAACGAATTTTTTTAAATATATAAACACAAACGAAGATTTTCATAATAATAAATTAATGTATCTAGTTTTTTTGACCCATTCCATTTCCGATAAACAAACCATTTTTTACGCAAAATGGATTGAGCTTCAAAAAGGATTGAGCTAAATAAGATATCACTGAAAAGCTTACAGTTCAGAAAGTGTCATAAGGGGTTAAAAATTTTAAAAAATAACATGGTCATCTGTATGCTGAACAAAGCATTTTTACCAAAAAGACAATGGGGATCATCCTTGCTAACTATTGAACGAACTGAGTTAAATGAGATATCATTGCAAAGCTTAGGAAATTGTCATACAAGGATTTAATTTCAAAATATTAGTAAATGAATCTCGGAAATACAGATATAATCATTTGTCAGCCGTAGGGCTGACACGGGCTACTTGTTAATTAAACAGGCAGGAAACGGCGCTTACCAGGTTCGCCGCAGGCAAAAAATTTATTTTTCATTTTATTTTTTTACTGAACATTATAAACTTAATAATTTATTTTTCATATTTGTTTGTTTGTTTAGTTTGTTTGGTTTAAATTTTAAAAATAGAAATAAAGAAAATAAATAGAAAAAAAACATGGAAGTAACTAATATTAAGACAAGTTGCAAGCTTTGTTGCTGTTATTTTCACATTAATCCCGGTTGGTGTACTTCCAAACCTACCCGTGTACAGGGCGAGTTTTTTCCTAGCGTAGGAATTCTTTGAATGGTTAACTGTATTCACAAGACGGACCCTGTTTAACAACAGTTGTTTTATATCAAAATTAATTGCCTCATTGTGGATAGAAGGTTTACCAACTCAAATTTGAGGCAACTTTGTTTTCATTGTTTAGTGATCTTTGTTTAATAGCTAAAATACAATAGAAAATCTTACTTTGCTGTTGTTTGTTTAAAAAGTAGTGAAAATTGAATTATTTTCACGATAGTCAAAACCCTCCCATTTAAAGGGGAATCGTTCAGTGTTAATATTCTTTACAGAGTTATAACGTATTAGAATCACTTTTAGCCAATTAGTGCTTATGAAAAAAATAGATCTTTCATATATTGGAGATTTTTTTTCCAATCACTAATTGGCTAAAAATGATTTTAATAGCTCCTCCCACAACCATTCCCACAGAGCAAAACATATATGACATGATCACGAATACTATATGACATTTTGAGGGTCCCTAAATCCTGACGTGTTTTTATATTTATGAAAAAATATGCTTTGCCCTCCTCGTTCATTAAAAGATATTTTTTGTATTTTGTTTATTTTGCACAGAGCCGCCCTCTAATAGGACTGACCAATGATCGGTTTTTGACGATTTACACGTCAGGATTTTAAGAACAGTCAAAATGTCATATAGTATTCATGATCACGTCTTATATATTTTGCTCTGTTGAAATGGTTGAAAGTGTTCTCTTTTTTTTTTGTTAGTTTTGCAACCGTGATCGGTTCGCACTGTGATAAAAAAAAAAAATTGATGATATTTTGTGATTTTTGTTTTGCTAGAATAAACTTTGTTGTTGTTGTTGTATGGTTGTGGGAGGAGGAGCAGCAAAACAGGGCTTCAGAATGCAGGTGCGAATATGGCTAAAGGAATGCCCGTGGAGCCGGGTTATTAGAAAGGCACCGGTGTCAAAGGATATTCTTTCCTTCCTAAAATTTTTTTCCCCTGGAAAAACTATCATAGTATATTCTTCCCCCCCCAGAAAAATTATCCCGGTATATTCTTTTCCCCCTCAGTAAATTCTTTCCCCTGGGAAAAAATATACCGGAATAGATTTTCCCCTCATGCTTTTTAATTTTAAAATCATATAAACTTAGAATTTTTAAAAATAATTCGAATAGCTGTACCTTTATTAGCTCAAATAACAATTTTTGTGTAATAAATTTCATTAAAACAACATTTTAATTTTGTTTGTAATTTTCTATTTTAGCGTTATAATCAGGGGGAAAGTTTAAACCGGTATATTCTTCCCCCCTTCAAAAACTTGCATAAAGTTTATAATATTAATTCTGCGCATTCTTCAAAAACACGTCATTAAATTAAAATGGTTATTTTGTTATCATGATACTTTCATAAATTCATAAAATTATTGAAATAAAACCCCTAAACTACCTTAACCATTTTAAACCTTAATTTCCTTAAGCAGCCTAAGCAAAACCTTAAAACCAAGCTAAAATTCATAAAAAAAAACGAAAAACAATGTAAAAAAGAGGGGGGAAGAATATTCTGGTTTTTAAGCGGGATAGTTTTTCCGGGGGGGAACTATCCCGGCTTTTTACCGGGATAGTCTTTCCGGGGTGGAAAAAAAAGAGGGGATAAGAAATCCCGCCACACCGGCGCATTATTAAAGAAATACGGGCGTCCCTTTTTGCACGCGGCATCCCTTTGTAGGCCCAACAATGGATTTTGACCAGCGTGTAAAAGCTTCAAAAGCTTTAAAAAAAAGAGGAGGGCTAAGCTTTTTGTGGTTTTGCTTTTAATTATAAATTTAGCTTTTAGTGCTTATGAAATATATTAATTTATTACTGTTATATGTTTCAGCTTTTATAATTTTCGTTCCCCCTACCCGTCCTTTTAAAAATTTTTTGGGGTTTTTTTTGTATTACTTCTACCACTTCGTTTTCTATTTAAAAGCTAGCAACTATAAAACCTTCCCCAAATCTTGTACACGGTTCTTATTATTTAGTAGAAATGGTTACAGTTTCTCTGCAACAATTTACTATCTAAACAATGACTTATTTTTCAGGTTTCATTGTCGAATCCTATTGTTTTCGATATGGTTTGTGGTCAATATCCGATAAAACTGCTTCACTACTATATAGTATATTGGTGGGTTTAACATTCTCCGGATGTATATTTGGATCGATTTTAATTCGGTAATATAATAATTAAATAATAAATATGCTGTGATAACCGCTAAAGTGCGATCTTACGAATAAGAATAATTAACATAGTTAAAATCATTATTAATTAAATATTTTTTCTTTGTTTTAAAATGTTTAATAGTAGCGCAGGAGTACCAAAAGACTGCATTCTTGACAACGCCGCATAATGGCTGGTTTATACTTAAACGTCTATTGGACAAGCCAAAACGTCCTTTGGACTTTTTCCTTTGGACGAAGTATGAATGCTACTTAAAATTTCTCCTTTGGACAAAGTCCAAAGGACAAAATCCAAAAAGAAAAGTCCGAAGGACAAAAAGTATAAACACGTTGTCCTTTGGATTTTGTCCTTCGGACTTTGGACGTTTTTACGCTGTATTTGTCCTTTGGACAAAGTCCAAAGGACTTTTGTCCTTTGGACTTTGTTTAAAAGACTTTTTGTCATAAGTATGAACCAGCCTTAAAACTCGAACCTATCTTCTCTAAAAAAAACAATTCACCACTTTTTTATATTACCACTAGCTAATCTTGATCATAGTCTTAAGTTTGGACAAAAAAAAAATTTAAAACGAACGCAATATACAAGAAAAATAGGCTGAAGATTTTAATTGTTAGATTCCCCCCGGTTACGCCCACTCAACGCTTGTTAACTGGTGATCTTTTAGCATATTATATAAAACTATTATTAATGTTTAAATTTTTCTATTTTTGTGGCTCATTTGGCAGCGACGTCAGTGTGTTGATTTACTTTTGAACTGCAAGCTAGTTTGAACTAAAAGAACTCTCAAATGGCAAATAATATTCGTGATTTGCGGTTATATGTTTTACTCCGTGGGAATGCAAGTGGGAGGAGCTGAAAATTAGAGAATTCTACTTTCACTTGAGATCTTTTTCTGTTTGTTCCCCAGTGTTTTATTGGCTAAAAGTGACTCTATAGCGTCATAGTTTTGAAATAATTTAAACACTGAATAACTTCCGTATCATTGGTAGGGTTTTAATCATCGTGATTAGGCAACTTAAAGTCCTTGCAAAATTACAACAAATTAAAATTATACACAAAATTGGCTCAAATTTTGGATTAGGTTTACAAATGGCTTACTATGGATTATTTTTATTTTTGCTTTTTTTGATTGGATTATCTTTTTAATTTTGGATTATTTTTGTTTGTGCTGATTTTTTAGATCAAGTGGATTAACCTTGATTGTTTATCGTTAAACAAAATATATTGATAGTGATGGGCGGAACTGCGCAACCCTCGAAACACCGGAAACGTAATTGAGATTTTAACAGGAACAGGAACCCGAACCGGAATTCCAAATTTTGCACGAAAGATCCACAACCCGGAACCGGAACTGCCGATAAAACAGAAAAACCCCTGGAACACCGGAACCGGAACCAGAACCGGAATTGAGATTTTCCAAAAATCCAGAACAGGAACCAAAACCGGAATTCCAAATTTTTTCCCGGAAAATCAGGAACACAAAACCGAAACTGTCCATCACTAAATATTAAAATAAGAGCGTTTTTAAAATTGTCTTCTCTCCTTTTTGACTTGGCTCAAAGACCTAAGGCTGGTTCATACTTATGTAAAAACGTCCTTTGGACAAAGTCCAAAGGGCAAAAATACAGCGTATAAACGTATGTAAAAACGGCCTTTGGACTTTGTCCAAAGGACGTTTTTACATAAGTATGAACCAGCCTTTACCCTTTTCCGTGCATAATATCGTCATGTACTTTGACACAAAGAGTCACAATCAGCAAAAAAACAGCGTGACTCTGACGCATTTTGTTTAGATTATTTGTCTGATAAGATTTAAAAAGAGTCACAGTTACGAGTATTTTACGACGCTTCTGACTCATTCTGTCAGAGTAACGACGATACGGATAAATTTCAGGTATACTGTCACAACAACCACAACACTCAGTTTTGTATTAAGGTCTCAAGGACTTTTTCAACCCATACCATTTCCAAGATTTTATTTAATAATTTTAAGCTTTGCATTTTACCTGCATTCAAATTCATTGAAATTCAGAATCGCCATAAAATACTTGTAACTGTAATTCTTTTTATCTTTTAGCGCACAAAAATTCGTTTGTTACTACGGAAAAATGAGCCAGACTGTCATTATAAAATACACGTGACTGTGACCTAATTCCGTAGTTAAGACGGTTCTGTTTTAAACTTAAAATGAGTCACAGGCACACACATTTTATACGAAATGTGGCTCATTTTGCCGTATTAACGAGTCAGAGTCAGAGTCGTGTGGATTTTCCACCGATTGTGACTCATTTTAGTTTTTTTTCCAGACCGGCCGGAGAAAAGTTAGGAAGGCGAAACACTTCACTTGTAGGAACGGGGTGCCTAATTTTCGTCGGAAGTTCGCTCTGTTTTCTGTCGAGATATGCCAATTCTTTCGAGATGCTTTATCTGGGAATGTTCGTGATCGGAGTGGAAATGGGCTTAAGGGGTATAATCCCTATGTTTATGGCCGAATGTTCGCCTGACAACATTAGAGGTAAAGATTTATTTTTTATTCGTCGTTACTCTGACACAATGAGCCAGATGCGTCGTAAAATACTCGTAACTGCGACTCTTTTTATATCTTAATACCCAACTAATATAAACAAAATGAGTCAGAGTCACGTTGATTTTATAGTCATTGTGAGTCTTTGTGTCAGAGTAACAACGCATGCATATTATGCATGCGTTGTTTACCATGAATGGAAGTACGATTGATCACTGCGAGTAGGCCTCTATAGGCACTTTGCACTAAAACTTAAAATAAACATAAGATATAGAACACACAAACATTGCTGCTGTACGGAAAGCACAGTAATCATCCAAATGTTTTTAAAAAAAAACGAAAGGCGAAACCCTGGGGTGTTTAGTAATGACATCACACTGATTATGTATGCTGATTTATATTAGAAATTGTCTGTTTTAAAACGTGTAATTAAGATTTGCATGTAAAAATAAAAAATATATATGGCAACAGATGTTATTATAAGCGGTTTATTTCCCGTCAATGCTGCCACTAATCAATAATCAGGGAACATTTGATGACAACAACATGATTACGGTATTTTCCATACAGGTTCAATGTTTGTGTGTTCTATATCTTATGTTTATTTTAAGTTTCAGTGCAAGGTGCCTATTATTAAAGTAAAACAGATAATAGTTTCACAGAACAATTGCCCAGTTTTTATAAAAGTGTTGGCACAAAACTTCAATAAAAAACTACAGTATATATATACCTATAGACATTCTCTTGAGTAATATATTTTTTTGAAATTATTGCTTTAATTCAATTCGAAATATGTTCGCCAAACATAAATTAGACATAAAATAAAGATGCAGGTAACTGCGGTCTTATTGATTAGATTTAACTTTAGAAAAAAATCACATTCATAGGTGTTTTATGCAAATTGTATTTTATTTTGCGTAGTGAGGAGATGTTTAGGTAGTGCTGTAAAAAATAATGGTTTTTGATTATTTTACGTAAAAGCAAAAATGTATAACACAAGAGAATGTCCGACAGTACACTAAATTTTTGACCAAAATTTTGCGACAAAAGTCGCCCTTTCAAATTCGATTGTGACTTATCTCGCAAAAATCCGCCATTTTCTGCTACACGTAGTTAACACAGTGTTAGTTTTTTTACAGACTGCGACTTCTTTGGCACTCTATACAGCTTTATTCGCTCTGCGATTATTTTCGCACTGCTAGTCTGGCTGCACAACAAAAAAAAAAAAACAAAGCGGAGCGAAAATTTTATGTTTAAATGAGTAAATGTCGTTTTTTTTTACCTTAAGATGTTAAAACTATTTAATTTTAATAAAATAAAGTAACTTTCCAACGTTTTAAAATTAAATAAAACAAGTTTTGAAGTGTTTTATTCCATTGAAAATGGCTACCAGCGCAGGGATGCCTACTAGAATTAAATTTTAATTCTAGTATAGTATAGTATAGTATAGTATAGTATAGTATAGTATAGTATAGTATAGTATAGTATAGTATAGTATAGTATAGTATAGTATAGTATAGTATAGTATATATAGTATAGTATAGTATAGTATAGTATAGTATAGTATAGTATAGCATAGCTATGTATAGTATAGTATAGTATAGTATAGTATAGTATAGTATAGTATAGTATAGTATAGTATAGTATAGTATAGTATAGTATAGTATAGTATAGTATAGTATACTATAGTATAGTATAGTATAGTATAGTATAGTATAGTATAGTATAGTATAGTATAGTATAGTATAGTATAGTATAGTATAGTATAGTATAGTATAGTATAGTATAGTGTAGTATAGTATAGTATAGTATAGTATAGTATAGTATAGTATAGTATAGTATAGTATAGTATAGTATAGTATAGTATAGTATAGTATAGTATAGTATAGTATAAAAACCTGTAAGTTTAATTCTAGCATAGTATAGTATAGTATAAATTTTAAAATTTTCTTACTAGTAACGTTTCTAGTAAGACAGGTTTACTAGAATTAAAAAAGAATTAATTCTAGTATAAAGTAATCAACAATATATAATATAAGGAAAAATTCCTAAAAATTAAATCAGCGTATTCTATTATAATGAGCTAGTCCATTTAAATGACAGCCTCATAATAATAGTATGTTTACCATTTCATTTCACACGAATTAAAATTGAGTAAGAGATTATTTGGGGTGCGACTGATTAGGGGGCGACTGATCCCTTGTCACAAAAATGCAAAGACCTAAAAAGTTAGAAACTTTAAAAGCAATATTTAATAACAAGATCTGGCGGGCTCTTTCTTTATTTTTGGATTAAAGTCTGTTCAAAAATAATTGAGACTGGCTACAAAGTTTATTTTAGAATGCCATATCGAAAAACAGCGCATCAAATTACTTCAATACTTATATTAATATGTAGCTTAGATTTCTAGCTATCGCTTAAAACTCTCCAAAAATCAACCGTTTTTGTGTCATACAAAATGCTGTCAACGGCGACGACGACTAGCAGTATTTCGCATAAACACATAAAGGAAAACTATACAAAAACGGTTAAAATATTTCACAGTGGAATGTTTCTTTGCATTTGTTTTTGAAAACTTTGAAACAAAAAGAATTTCGTAGCTTTCAAATACTGCCTTAAAACAGGCCCTCAGATCTTGGGTATCCCATGTCTGAAGGCTTGTTGTCAGCGTAATATTAAATTTGCTTATACAAGTGATAATAATGTCAAAAGACGTTTTGTACTATCAATTTTTTTTAGTGGTTTCAGAAAAAAATAATAAAGCCAGGGTGCCCAGTTTTTTGTCCTCTCCCCAAAGCCCCCAGAGAATAACGCTCAAAAAATCTTTGATTTCCAAAAAAGCCCAAAAATAGGGCGTACGATTAGTGTATCACTTTTGAAATGTGGCCAATATCCAAAAAGCATCAAGTGCCCAAAGTGAAAACGGGGCCTGAAAACAAAATTTTAGTAAAAAAATGCGAAAACCGCCTGCGTTTCAACCGTCATAAAAATTCACCATTATTTGAAGCGTGGTCAAATTTTTAGAAAATACTCGGTGAAACTTGTTCTAACAGCATACCAAGCGGCGTTTCTTATCTCTAACTAAAAAAGTTTTGTTTTTTAAGCCCATGTTTTTTCCACCGTGGCCACGGTGATGGCTTCATTTATAAACATCATTTTTTTAGTTTCAACTGATAGCCAAAAGTCTAAGCTACACATTGTTGATATAAGTATCGCAGTAATTCGTTGCGCCGTTTGTGAGATATAATTTTAAGGTTTAAGCTTTTTCGACAATCTCAATTATTTTTGAACACGGATTAAGTTTTATTTTTTAGTTTTATTTCCGTTGAAAATTTTTTTTGAACAGCGTAATTTCGTTTCTTTTTAAATAAACAGCGTTAAATTTTGCAAAAAATCAAAACTAAAAATAAGACGGTTTTAACTAATTTTTTTGAAATGAAAATAGTTTACTCTCATAATTGTCATAAAAAATTTAACAAGGAGAAGGCAAGCACAGGTATATGTAGATACAACTAGCGCACAAGCCGTACGGATACATTTTACAGTACATTGATAAATCAAAATTTAAAAAAAACAAAAAAAAAAAAAAAATTAATTTGTTTACGAAATACACATAATTTTGACAGCATTTTGTATGACACAAAAACGGTTGATTTTTGTAAAGATTTAAGCGATAGCTAGAAATCTAAGCTACATATTAATATAAGTGATTGAACTAATTTTGATGCTTTTTCTAAGGCATTCTAAAATATTCCAAATTTTTAGCATACTGAAGATATTTTGAACAGACTTTAATCCAAAAATAAAGAAAGAGCCCGCCAGATCTTGTTATTAAATATTGCTTTTAAAGTTTCTAACTTTTTAGGTCTTTGCATTTTTGTGACAAGGGCTCAGTCGCCCCCTAATCAGTCACACCCCAAATAATTTCTTACTCAATTTTAGTTCGCGTAAAATGAAATGGTAAACAAACAATTATTATGAGGCTGTCTTTTAAATGGACTACATGTAGCTCATTATAATAGAATACGCTGATTTAATTTTTAGGAATTTTTCCTCATATTATATATTGTTGATTACTTTATACTAGAATTAATTGTTCTTTTTAATTCTAGTAAAACTAGTCTTACTAGAAACGTTACTAGTAAGAAAATTTTAAAATTTATACTATACTATACTATGCTAGAATTGAACTTTAGGTTTTTATTACTATACTATACTATATCTATCTATCTATATCTATCTATACTATACGATACGATATACGATACGATACTATACATATAGCTATACTATACGATACACTATCTATACTATCTATCTATCTACTATTACTATTACTATACTATTACTATACTATACTATACTATACTATACTATACTATACTATACTATACTATACTATACTATATCTATACTATACTATACTATATTATATACTATACTATCTACTATCTATCTATACTATACTATCTATCTATCTATCTATCTATCTATCTATCTATCTATCTATACTATACTATACTATACTATCTATCTATCTATCTATCTATCTATCTATCTATCTATCTATCTATCTATCTATCTATCTATCTATCTATCTATCTATCTATACTATCTAGAATTAAAATTTAATTCTAGTAGGCATCCCTGCGCTGGTAGCCATTTTCAATGGAATAAAACACTTCGAAACTTGTTTTATTTAATTTTAAAACGTTAAAAAGTTACTTTATTTTATTAAAATTAAATAGTTTTAACATCTTAAGGTAAAAAAAACGACTTTTACTCATTTAAACATAGAATTTTCGCTCCGCTTTGTTTTTATTTTTTTGTTGTGCAGCCAGACTAGCAGTGCGAAAATAATCGCAGAGCGAATAAAGCTGTATAGAGTGCCAAAGAAGTCGCAGGCTGCGAAAAAACTAACACTGTGTTAACTACGTGTAGCAGAAAATGGCGGATTTTTGCGAGATAAGTCACAATCGAATTTGAAAGGGCGACTTTTGTCGCAAAAATTTGGTCAAAAATTTAGTGTATTTTAGGACATTCTCTTGTGTTCTTCGCTTTTGCTTATAAGTAAAATAATAGAGAAACCATTGTTTTTACGAGCACTACCTAAACATCTCCTCACTACAGCAAAATAAAATACAATTAGCATAAAACACCTATGAATGTGATTTTTTTCTAAAGTTAAATCTCCCCAATAAGACCGCAGTTACGTGCATCTTTATTTTATGTCTAATTTATGTTTGGCGAACATATTTTCAAATTGAATTAAAGCAATAATTTCAAAAAAATATATTACTCAAGAGATAATGTCTCATAGGTATATCTATTCTGTAGTTTTTGATTGAAGTTTTGTGCCAACACTTTTAATAAAAAACTGGGCAATTGTTATCTCAAACTGTTTTCTGTTTTACTTTAATAATGGGCACCTTGCGCTGAAACTTAAAATAAACATAAGATATAGAACACACAAACATTGAACCTGTATGGAAAATACACCCATTTAATCATGTTGTTGTCATCAAATGTTTCCTGATTATTGATTAGTGGCAGCATTGACAGGAAATAAACCGCTTATAATAAACATCTGTTGCCATATATATTTTTTTATTTTTACATGCAAATCTTAATTACACGTTTTAAAACAGACAATTTCTAATATAAATCAGCATACATAATCAGTGTGATGTAGTTACTTCAACGCCCAGGTTTCGCTTTTCGTTTTCTTTTTACCTTAAGATGTTAAAACTATTTAATTTTAATAAAATAAAGTAACTTTCCAACGTTTTAAAATTAAATAAAACAAGTTTGAAGTGTTTGTTGCAGTTGAAAATGGCTACCAGCGCAGAATTTACGATACGATACGATAGGGCGATATATCGTATCGTATCGTATCGTATCGTATCGTATCGTATCGTATCGTATCGTATCGTATCGTATCGTATCGTATCGTATCGTATCGTATCGTATCGTATAGTATAGTATAGTATAGTATAGTATAGTATCGTATCGTATCGTATCGTATCGTATCGTATCGTATCGTATCGTATCGTATCGGTATCGTATAGTATAGTATAGTATAGTATAAGTATTTTAAAGTATAGTATAGTATCGTATCGTATCGTATCGTATCGTATCGTATCGTATCGTATATTAGTATAGTATAGTATATTTAAAAAAAGTATAGTATAGTATAGTATAGTATAGTATAGTATAGTATAGTATAGTATAGTATAGTATAGTATAGTATAGTATCGTATCGTATCGTATCGTATCGTATCGTATCGTATAGTATAGTATAGTATAGTATAGTATAGTATAGTATAGTATAGTATAGTATAGTATCAGTATAGTATAGTATAAAAAACCTGTAAGTTTAATTCTAGCATAGTATAATATAGATTGTCGAAAGTATTTTTTCTCTCAAA
>JASAMX010026451.1:0-21050 GCA_030248175.1 Microlaimidae sp. YZB2_3
TAGCAGTATTTTCGCGAAACCAGACACAACCAGCCAATCACAACAAACCAAAGGGTACGAATTTAAATACCCACCGAGTTAATGTTTCAACGTATCTTAATATATACTTAGAAGCCGAGTCACCTGTCGTCAGGACGGTTTTAACCTAAAACCGTTTAGACGATTCAAGAATCCGAGCCCTTTTTAAATAACAAGAGCTCGGCTCAATTTTGGAATGCATAAAACGGTTATTTGATTGAAAACCGTAGTTACTCCAATTTTATGGTGAGGTAGAGCCGTTAAAAATTCACAGAAGTACAATTGTAGTTGTGAACTTTTGCCTTTGATTAAGTTGAATTTGAATGAGGTTTTTCTTTTTAAAGCAGCAAATAAATACAAGACACTCTACAGCCGTCTTTTCATACATAATGTTTCTTAAAAAACACATTTTTAAATTCATAGCAAGCCCTTAAAAATTCAGTATTTAAAACTAGACCCCGTTTCAAGCTTTTTTGATTACCGCTGTTAAATTTTAAATTTAAAACATTTGCCACTGAAAGAAATTTTAAAATTGAACTTGTAAAGTAAACATAAGTCAAAAAAATCGGGGTAGCTGCGGTTTTTCATCAAACCCGGTTATGCAGTATGCACACCAAAAAAAGCCACTCTTCCCCATAAAGAAGAAAGCTCGGATTAGTCGTCTGAAGGGAGTTAGGTGAAGACCGTCCTGACGACAGGTGAATCTGTTTCTAAATATATATTAAGATACGTTGAAACATTAACTCGGTGGGTATTTAAATTCGTACCCTTTGGTTTGCTGTGATTGGCTGGTTGTGTCTGGTTTCGCGAAAAATACTGCTAGTTTTTAGGCAGTGCCCATACACGACACTTGCCCAATTAATAACAGTTGTTTTGCCATTTTTTGTGCATGAAAATTAATGGCAGTGCTCAAAAAATGGCACAAAATTATTTCATTTCTAGTAGGGAGTGACATAATTTGCCTTAATATAATATATAGTATTATATATTTTTGCTTTACCATGAACTGAAAATAAAAATAAAAATTTTTTTTTGCATCAAGCTCTTTAAAAATATATTTTGAAGTTAAGTAAAGATGTTTTTAACAGCGGTAAATTAATATAAACTATAAAACTATAAAATTTATTAAAATAATTAGGTCCTTAAATACTCAAAGTTTGACGCTTAAAAATTTCCAAAAAGTGTTATTAAATTATATAATTTAAATATTATAAGCATTAATTTAATTATTTAATTTTAATTATCGACTGTAATTAATAGACTATCTCGACATAAAGCGTTTTACACAGTTAAATTCCAATACGCATTAGGCCGAAAGTTGAATTAGGGGCGTAACCAGGGGGGCCAGGCCCCCCAAATTAACCCTTCGGCCCCCAAATGAGATACACTAAAATTTATGATATAAAACAATTTGAAGATTAATAGGAAAAATACGTTGGAAAAAATTTTTTGTATCAGTCAAAAAGTTTTTTTAACAGTTTACTAGAACGACTGACTTAAACCATTAAGAATGTTCATTGAAACAAGAAGTTGTATTGTAATTAAGACAAGTGATAGTCCATACTCCATTGTTTAAGGACCATTATAATCCTTGGATATGGTAGTCATATTTTAGCTTTTTGATTGATTTTTGGGTTTGGCTTTGGAAAAAGGTGGTTTTCTTATCCATGGTTTTAAATGATAAATTACTTAATGCAATAATTGCGCGCAGTAATTTGCAATATTCCGAATGCAAAATCTTGCTCAGAACAACAATAATTAAAGAGACGAGATAAAATCTTTAAAAGATGAATTTTTTAAAGAAGAGATATTAAATTTATTAAAAATGTTAAAAAATCATTTTTTAAAGTTAAGTTCTAAAAATCACACTCAAAAACGCGTTTTCTGAACTATTTTTGTAAACAAAAAATCTTTTAGGCTATAGAAATGCAGTGTGATGTGAACTTTGAGGTACCCGCTTTTAGAATAAAAAATATTCATTCATAGAGATTATGGATGGACTTGTAAATTACTTAATTTGAAGTTTTAAATAAGGTTTCTAATAGCAGTTTTTGGCTCTATTTTCAAAAAAGTTTTCTGGGGGGCTAAAGTCCCCAGACCCCCCATGGTGTTTTTTTTGGAAAAAGTATTTTCCGGAAGATTATTTATGTAAAAAATCCACAACAATAATGTAAAACAATATTTCTTGGAGGATTTTTAATTAAAAAATCCACCATATTATTATATCAAAAAAAATTAAACAATAGACTCCAAGAAGCTTTTTACATTAAAACACTTTGGTTATAATTTTTTGTGCCTATAGAAAAATATCTACATCAAAAATTCTGTATCTACATAAAACACTAGCAGGTCTATTTTCTTTCTTATTTCATTAATACCAATCAATAATCAATTAATTGATTTTCTTTAAATATCTAAAAAAAATCTGAATTTTTTTATCAAATTCAATTTTGATAAGTGTAAATGAAATTTTAATAAGTTTTTAAATTCCCGATACAAAAAGTGAAATACCACTAGACCATCCGACGATCTGCTGAGTTCTGAGCAAAATCCTACTTATATATTCGATGCTCGATTATGATTGTAGTTTTATTTTTTATGTTCGCATTTTTACGAAATTAAACATTAATAACTACATTATTACAAATCCAATCAAATTTATATTTTGCCTTTAGTGTTTACACTTACACGTTATTTTACACCGCAAAATTAATAGAAGTTTTTATTTAAATTTTATTTTAAATTCAACTTTTGGCCTAATGTGTATTGGAATTTTACTGTGTAAAACGCCTTATGTTGAAATAGTATATTAAAAAATGTTTGCGATTTATTGTACCTATGTGCAATTGAACATTTTTGTTTTGCACAAAGTTTTTTTATAAACTACATTTATTTAATAAAGCTTTTATAGCAATTAATTTAGGCATAGTTTTCCCAGAATAATGATACCTCACTTAAAACATGTTTTGTGTTTTAACGCACACACAAAAATAAAAAAAATGCCCGAACATTAGAAAATCTTTACCTTCGACGTTATGTGATTTTAGGGTGTAAATAATAATAGTAAAAAAGATCGATGAAGATAAATTTTTAAATTTATCTACTCTTTTTTAATTCTATTTAAGACAAAACCGTGAGGCTTAGTGTGTCGCGGCACTCACACGTTATCCCAGATTAATTTTATTCTATTATTTATTTATTTTTATTGTTGCCGAATGGCTCTTAATGAGCGGTTAGGATATTTGTTCGTTCTTCACTTTAAAAAATAGCAATTTTTGTAAAACGGTAAGGAATTATAATCTAAACCAAAAAATAACCACAAGAAAATGTGTATTACTGTGTGAAATTACTTAATATGTAATTCAGTAAGGAAAATAAGTGTCACACAAGTACCCCAGTACCCAATGCGTAACCTAGAAAAAAATTCATCGTTTTTCACATGAGCAGAGATATGGGCAATAGAGCATATACATAAATAAAATTCAGGTGAGGCGACAATTTAGCATCTACGTGCAAAAAAATCAGCTCCAAATATTTACCACAAGAAAAATATTTTGGGGGACCAAAAAAAACGAAAGTCAAAAAAGTTAAGCAAATTAAACTTAATAGTATGAAAATCAGGCATTTTTAGCAAAAGTTTTTAGGTTTTTAGTATCAGAAAAATATAAGTAATATTTTAGTCATGAAAAATGTTTAGATTTTTAATTGACCAAAAAGTCTAAGGTTTTGTTAATTTTAGATGACGCCATCAACAACAGTTAACCGCGCAGTGACTTAACCTATTTAATATAAGGGAAAGAGTTCTCTTCCCTGATTATTAAATTTTTCTGTTCACAAAATCATAAATAAGTTATTCAAAAGATAGCAAAATTTTTGCAAAAAGAATAGAGCGGTTGAATACTTTATTTATTAATTTTTTCAGCGCTGTGTTTCACGACGAACTGTTATATATAATATTGTTTTTTAGAAAGATTTAATTCCTTTGAAAATTTTATGAATGAAAATCGAAAATTCAAGACAAAATAATAAAAAATAACAAGATTGTTTTTAAGATGATAGTCAGATTTAGGATGGGAACTTTCAACCCGCACCGAAAGTGTGGTTGGTAGCTGGCGTATCCTTGAGCGATTTGTTTTTGGGATGACTTCTGGATCAGGGTATATAAACGACAAGCAAGAAAAACAGTCACAATAGAATAGAGTTGCTAAAAAAAGCAGTTGAATCATTTTTTTAACAACTACGTTTTTTTATATTTCGCTGGTGGTTCTTATAATCTGATGAACACACAATCAGTCAATGATACAACAGGTAGGGTTGCTGACCCAATTTCGGCCACTTTTTTTGGATATTTTTTTTCTGGATCTTTTAACCGAGCCAGGACTTGGTCTAAAAATCAAACGACAGGTATTTTTGTTATTCCAGTGCAAAATTTAAAAATTTCTGTTACGCTTAAAAATCAGTGGAGGTTTAAACTTTTATTTTATAGTGACCGAAGTTAAGGCGCGTGCCATTAACTTCGGCCACCTAGAAAAAAATGGCTATAACTATTGCTAAAACAAAGGATAAATATTTTAAAAGTTACAAATTTGTCCTTAGATATTGTTCTTGGTACATATAACTTATTTTTTCCCGTTTGCAAACTTTTATAGCTATTAGCGTGACTTTAAATAATTATGTCAAAACCTTAAAAAACATAAGTTTTAATAACACGTGTTTTTTAATAAATTTTTTTGGTGTGAAAAAATATTTCAACATAAAAAGTCTTTTGTTAAAACCAGCCAATTTTAAATAAAGCCTGGTAAAAATTCTATTCCACTCTATTGAGTTTTTTATATTTTTAACCTAAAAATAACAACAAAAAAAAATCCGGCCTTAATTTGAGCCACTTTTTAGGTTTAAAAAAATAAAAGCCTAAAACCCAAAAAAAAAACGAATAAATAACTCAAAATTATCAACTTAAAGGATAAACAAGACGCTAAAAAATGAATGATTGATGTATCTATTTACCGATTGATGCCTATCTTTGATGTTTCATATCTGACTGCATTGTTCTGCGAAAAAAATAACCTGAGTTTATAATAAGATATAATAATCTTTGAGAAATTCCTATACCGGTTTATTGATAGTTCAAACTTAGTTAATTGGGAGTTGAATTACTCCAGCCAGAACAGATGTTTAGAGCGTAATTTTTATGAATGCATCCCTCCTCCAAAAGAAATAACCTGACATTTTTACTGTTTTATTTTACTGTCACAACCTTTTGAAGCATTGGTACTCTATATTGTGGTAAGTAATGGGTTGGGTTGGGAAACCCCATTGACATTGATATTTACTATATTCACTATATGATTGCATCCCTCCGTTAAGAAAATAACCTGACTTTATTAATGTGTTTCTATATTATTTTTCAAAAATTCCTTCTGGTCTATTCATAAGTTAATACAATATAGTAAATTCTGTGTTATGTAACCCTACCTGTACACATGATGGTGCAAATCGTGTTCTTTCACATGCATTTTAAGGTGGCCGAAATTACCAGAATCTTAAAATGCGCAGTTAATTAAACGCATTGCAATTGCAATGCAATGAGTGATTTTGAAAAAAAATATTAAAACATAAAAATTAACGATTTGCAACCTTAAATAGACGTTATTTTAAGGTTATATAATACTTCGTTCTAAATTTGATGCAGTTTAAAGACAAAGCGAAAATCCAAAAAATCACAAAAAAATCACTTTTTGTTTGAAAATGTTGATAAATGCGGAATAAAACAAATAAAAAACTTTAGCAAAAACACTTTATTCAACATTCATCCAGTTACTTTTGTGCTAGTTGTTTTGTGTTTTAAAAATAAGCCCATTTCCTAACACCCTAAATTGGTGGCCGAAATTAAGGCCTGTCCGAATTTAAGTCAGATACCCTATTGGGTGCGAAATGAAAGTTCCCACCTAAAAGCCGCATCTAACCTATAAAGATTTCATAGTTTTTCTTGGGCATGGCCCCGCCATCTGAAACGTTTTTACTCTCTAAAAAGTGGCCCTAAAAAATTCGTTGAAAAAAAAGTCGTAAATCACATTTTGATTAAATTAACGAAATAAGTAGGTTAGAAAAGTATTGCGATAATATTAGTTGATTGAACGAAAAAATTCGTAAAATTAACTTGGAAAAATCTCGTTGAAATTGATAATTGCTCTTTACATAATTAAACATACAGTTTTGTCTGGTGCGGCGGTTTTTTATTTTATAATTAGGTTTACCACTGGTTTTGTTTGACTATTTATATAAATATATTCTACGAAAATAATCAAATCCTATGTGTAACTGAAGTCAAATTCTTTCAACCTTCATTTTTTTGTTTTATGTTTATTAATAACAAAAATAATTGTTTTAAAACAAAAAAATAAGGTTCGGCCAATTTAATCCGACTCTTTTTAAAGTTTTAATATTTACCACGGGACGTTTCCTTTGATTTTGTTCTAAATATATCAAACTTGTGAGGATATTTTGTTGGAAATATTGGAAATTCTTCGCTATTGTTAAAACAAAAATACTTTGCAAAGAAAAAACTCCAAAGGCGCTGATAATTTCAATGGAATTACGATGGCAGAAATTGCTTGTGTGTGCACTGACTTTAAATTCTTAGTTTGAAGTGTGTAAAATTTTCTGCTGGGGATTTTAAGTTTTTGCAACACTTTATTTATTTTTTAAAGTGTGAAATCTGCACTTTTGTTTACAAAACAAACTAAGGAAGGACAGACTAAGGTAAGAAATGTTTTGTCTTTTAATTAAAATAATCTTATATTTAAAAAGTAACCATAAATCACTTTTTTCTTCACCCTTAAAATGCTTAAATAAGAAAAAATATAAAAAATTTGAGTGAAGGAGGACTTTTCTTCTCGCCATCGCGCTGAAACTAAAATAAAAGTAAAGTTTGGAAGTTAAAACTATTGTTTTGAATTTTTAATTTATTATGCTTGTTAAGTGTTATAAATTCTTGCTTCATGTAAACCTATTTTATGCATCCTTTAACTGGAGTTTTATCGGAAAAATTTTATTGTAAGACGGGAGTTTCACTAATTTTTTATTAAGCCTTTAATAAATAAAAAAATCGTAAAAGTTACTAATTAAGTGAGCGGATCCTTTCCCGTTAAAAAATTCGTAGAAACTTACTAATTTCTACGTTATATTAACCAATCACTTTTAAGAGAGTAATAACTTTGTTTAACTTTAACAACAACAACAACTGTTTGTTAACGTTTTGCTGGTGGTACATTGTACTCTTCCTGATCTAGGAGTCAGTCCAAAAGATATCGCTTAAAGGAGCACTGTCACAAATCAAATTCCTATAACGCCCGAACCGGACTGCTTCTTTAATACCAAACCTACCTAACTCAACTTTGGTATTTAGAGTGCTCCACTACAAGGCTACAACATTTTTAAATTTCAGCTGAATCGGTTCAGTATTAAAGGAGCAGTCCTGTTCGGGCGTTATAGGAATTTGATTTGTGACAGTGCTCCTTTAATATTGGTTTAATATTGCAAATTTAATACTTTACTTACGTAATCTTAATACTATTTAATCACATTAGACATTTTCATTCATATGCTAATTTTTAAAATGTTAAAACGGAATTTTTTAAGTTTTTATAAGTACACTAGATCCATCATAGTGTATTAATATCAAAAATATATAATATACCCAAAAATGTGCAACTCTTATATAAAAAAGTACGGAAAAGTGTGTCATTATAATGAACCTTTCCATTTAAATGTTACCCTCCATTATAATGGCATAGTAGTCATTTAAATTCGGCTAATTAAAATAGAGAGGAAGCCATTATAATAGCCATTTATTGATTTAATTTCACTTCATCACAAATGTAATACTGTCCGGGCCGCATGAGTTCTACCGTGTTGGACAGTATTAAACCAACACGGAAAAACTCGTGTGGCTCGGACAGTATTACACTCGTGAGTATATATGAAGTGAAATTAAATCAATAAATGGCTATTAATGGCTTCCTCTCCATTTTAACTCGCCGAATTAAAATGACTACTATGCCATTATAATGGAGGGTGCCATTTAAATCGAGAGGCTCGTTATAATGGCCTACTTTGGCTTATTTTTTTGTATAGGAGTTGCACATTTTTCGGTATATTATATATTTTTTGTAATATCTGCAAAATTTACATTTTAATTAAAATTAATCGGGAATAAAGTAAATAATTTAACACAAAAAAATAGCAACCAACCTTGGACATCTACTGAACCTGAACAAGAAGCTTCCCCAACTGCGTTTCGCGCGACAACTTTATATTCTCCTGTTTTTGCCTTTTTCATTCGCAAAATTGATTCGTTTGGGCGAGGGTGTTCAATGATAACATTTTGAACACCATTTCTTAGTTCGAAACCATTTACGAACCATGAAATAGAAGAACATAATGGGCGAGAATCGACCTTCACTGTTAAACTATAACAAAAATTGTACAATTGTGTAATTTAGTGAAAACATTTTTACATGTGTCGTTTCTTCAATTATCGCTGAAAATAATTTAACAAGAAATTTAAAAATTTTATGGTTAAAATTTAAATTAAGTTAAGATTTAAATTAAGAAAATTATACCAAATAAACTTAACAAATGTGTAGTTATATTAAGCTTTTATTCACTTTTAATTGCTGTTTTAAATTCTAACATCTATCTTTTATAAATGAAATTGAACACAGAAATCCTACCATAAATCGTTTTTTTCATTGATGCTGATATATTCAGAAAATCTTTCTAAGATTCTTGGTGGAAACGGTGCTTGTGGACTAGCTTTCATTGCTCGAACTTCTATCACTGGCGAAACCGGTATTTTTCTTTTTACTAAATATAAGTAAAAATGCTATATTAAATATTAATATTTTACTAAATATTAATACTTTAATTAATTTTAATACTTTACTAACTATATACTATACCAAATACCATACTATTGTAAAGATGTTGTAAATGTGGGACAAAAATATAAGTTTATAGGTTAGAAATTACTAATTTGAAAGCTGCAAAATATTATCAATCGCTAGAGCACAAGAATCAAAACCCATATATAATAAAAGCAACCGTATTGACTGTTCCTTTTGTACTGACATTTTTTACGCGATGCGACAACGTCTATTTCACGCAAAATCGGACTTAATCTTTTCCAGAGATAATAATATGATTTTTTTTGTTTTTCACGTACAAAAAAATTTTTATGACAACGGTAAACCTAACTTTATTTTTTAGCACAATAAATATTTTTTTAAGAACTACTTAAGAAACAATCACAGTTTATTTATACCACCATCCTTGAAAAACTTATTACGAATTAATTAATTAAATTTATTAATAATTAAACTTATCAAAAAATTGTAACAGCTATTAAGCAGTTACAATTTTTTGATGTGGTTGTATATGGAATGAAATTTCTTAGTGTCTATCGAATAATTGTAAAATTTTTAAAAAATTGCCTTTTTTAGCTTATTTAACTTTATCAGAATTTAATGAACATAATTTTCTTTTTTAGATAAACTTCATAAATATAAATACCAAACATCTTTTTTGTTTACACAATAATTAAAAGTCAACTTTCTTTTTAAGAGTGTCCTTATATTTTTTTATCTGTCATTACTAATACATCCTTTTTTTATTTTACTAGACTTAGTTTCAACAATTTTTTACAGAGTCATAAAAAATTATATTGGCTTTCCAACCCTGCTCTCCCAACGAAAAATTTATTTTGAAAAACGAAATAACCTTGTCTGACAGCAATGGATCCGATGCTCACGGCAGTTCCTTCCGAGTTCATGGCGATGACCTTGTACTCTCCAGACTCTGGACTTTCAATGTGGAGAATGGAACGGTTGCTCTCCAGATGGAGCAGTTTTACCCGTTCGCTCATCGTCACTTGCCTATTGTTCACATACCAAATAAAATCCGCCGGGGGGACAGCCAGGAGTTGAACATCCAATTTTAACGGTTCGCCCGGCTGGAGTTCCATGCTGTCGATACCTATATTATGATATTTTTTTTTAAATTTTTAAATCTTACCGTGCTGTTCATAAAACTCTTGGACCGGACTGGGTCCCTTTTGATCATTGGAAAAGTGGACTGGGTCCGTTTTTGTTTTACTCTGTTTTTGGATTATTTATGGCTTTTAATTTTAGATTTTCGCATTGAAAATTCAAAATTATGAGTAATTTCAAGTTTTCAATGTAAAATTCCGTAATTAAAAGCTACAAATAGTCCAAAAACAGAGTAAAACTAAAACGGACAAAGTCAACTTTTAGGATGACCAAAAGGGACCCAGTCTGGTCCAAAAGTTTTATGAATAACACGGTTAAAATAAAAAAAACAAGCGCACACGACTTTTTTAGAACAATTCGAACCGTAGGCTGATCCGGACCGAACTAAAAATATCGGGCCGGGCCGTCCAAGTTTTGTTCAAAATCAACAAATCTGGTTATAGGAATTAATACTATATTTTTTTAAATTTATTAAAATAAAAAATATTATTTCTATACATTGTATTCTTTCTTATTCCTTGCCACTATTTTGTAATTTAATACAATAATTTGGTTTTCAAGCGATTTTTTTTGCTTTTTGAACGAAAAAATATCATCGAGTTCTAGAAATCAGAAAATTTAAGACACATTAGGAAAGCTGAGAACATGAATAATTTATTTTTTTAATTTGGTTTTAGCGATGAAATATGACTAATCACAAAAACAAGATAATTTACTGGACCTTTAGCTTTACGTCTTACCACGAATAAACTGAGGTGGTATTCCTGCAGATTTCGGTGGATAAGATGGTGGAGACAATGGTTTTTGGTAATAGTATTCTGGTCTTTCTGTGTGCGGAAGAGTTAATAGTAATGGAGCTGAAAAAATATAAGCAAAACAATATACTTATCTGACTATTATTCCATGTTTGATTACAACTAACAAAAACATCTTTTGTAACAATAGTTATATAAACAAAATATAAAATATTTTTATATATTTTAGGATTTGCTTGCTTACATTATTTTGGTACGCTTAAGAGCTTTAAAATCCTTTTTTTTTCAAAAAATATACTTAAAAAAAAGAAATATAAAAATAATTTATACCAAAAAATTGTTTTTAATGATTTTAGAAAATTTGAGCAATTATTTACTTATCTATCTTCTTATTATATATTTTTATTATTAAATCATAACGTAAATTACAAGAAATTTTAACTGTAAGAAAATAAAATCTATAGGTGACCTCCATAATTGCAATATTGAATATATTATTTAACAACAAAACTATTAAATTTTTTTAACAAAAGCGGTTTAATAATAAAGATTAAAACTAGGATTTTAAAAATTGTTTATCAAATTTCTCAATTTGCGACCCAAATGCAAATTTTTTTAAGGGCCAAAGTTGATTAATTTATGTATATTTTTTTAAAATGTGGATTTTAAAAAAAAATTCTGCGTTCTTATTTATTTTTGAAAAAACGTCATAGCCGCATAATTTTATTTGGTCCGCTCATGTCTGCATTCTTTTTGCGGTCAGACAGATGTAATTCAACCATAGTGCATTTTGCATGATCACGTACTTTAATAAAAAAAGTTTATAATTCATAAAAATTGTTGTATTACGGCACACCGGTTGTAAAAAATATAATGTTGTCTTTTAAACTTATTATAAAAACGTTATTTATCCTAGTCTAACCAAAAAAATTAATATAGCATCTACCTGCATCTGGAGTAATCTAGAATGTTTATTAAAATTGTTTTGTTATTGTGTTTTATCTGAAAAGCAGTCTTTTGCTGCACCTGGTTAATTCCAGGCTGTTTATTTTTGCAGTAGTTAACTGCATCTGGAGTAATCCGGAATGTTTATTAAAAGTGTTTTGTTATTATGTTTTATCTTAAAAGCAGTCTTTGTGCTGCACCTGGTTAATTCCAGGCTGTTTATTTTTGCAGTAGTTAACTGCATCTGGAGTAATCCAGAATGCTTATGAAAATTGTTTTGTTATTATGTTTTATCTAAAAACTATTCTCACCTTTAATTTCCAGCTTTATTTGCAGTAGTTAACTGCATCTGGAGTAATCCAGAATGTTTATTAAAATTGTTTTGTTATTATGTTTTATCTAAAAAGCAGTCTTTGTGCTGCACCTGGTTAATTCCAGGCTGTTTATTTTTGCAGTAGTTAACTGCATCTGGAGTAATCCAGAATGTTTATTAAAATTGTTTTGTTATTATGTTTTATCTAAAAGCAGTCTTTGTGCTGCACCTGGTTAATTCCAGGCTGTTTATTTTTGCAGTAGTTAACTGCATCTGGAGTAATCCAGATTGTTTATGAAAATTGTTATGTTATTATGTTCTATCTGTTTAGCAGCCTTTGTGCTGCACCTGGTTAATTCCAGGATGTTTTATCTTGCAGTGTGTAACTGCATCTGTGGTAATCCAGAATGTCTCTTTTTTGATAATTTAAAATGTTTACCATAGTGTTAAATTACATAAATTGGTGTAATGCTTGTTATTGTATAAGGTTTTTATTTGTTTACTAAATAAAAAATTTTTCTGCTGTATAATAATATTATATATATTATGTATTTGTGTATATATTTTTATACAAAAAGTTGTTAGGTAACTAAGTGAGAATCCGTGTATTTAACTGACGAGGGCAGCACGGAGGCGTCTTAAACTTATGCTCGAAACGCCTTAGTTTGTAGGTATATTATGTAATAGTTTTATTTTATGTTAGTTTTATAGTAGTGTTTTGTTAAAAATTGTAATTGTGTTTGCATTAAAACAGAGGTCTTATCATTATTCCTTATAAGTTTTGCACTACATTTATCTTCTATGCCTTGTTTGTTGTATAATTTTATATTTTATTTTTATGCAGTAAATTAAGTTTTTTCTATAAATAATCGGCTCATGTGAGCATTTCAATAGCGAAAAATGTGCAAATCCTATATAACAAAATTAAGTCAGAGTAGGCTATTATAATGAGCCCGCATTTAAATGACACCCTTCATAATAATACCATATTAGCTATTTTGATTCGCGCTAATTAAAATATAGAGGAAGCCATTTAAATAGCATTTATTGATTTAATTTCATTTCATATCGAATTTTATTAAGAAAAATTGGAACTTGATCTGACAAAAGATTGTAACTCCTCATTTGACTTGGAGTTACGTCTTTTCTACTTGGAGTTACGTTTTTTTGGCTTATAATACTCCTTTGAGTTACATACAAATTTAAAGTACCAACTTTTTTATTCTTTCAGAAAAGTTGTGTGATACATTTTACATTATAGCTGTTATACTCAAATATGTTTTTTATTTATTAAGCATTGTTATATAAGTAAAATTTTAAAAACAACTTGTTGATTATAATATGCAGTTTTTTCTTGAAAAATGCTGTTTTTTTATTCAGAAAAGTCATGGTACTATTGTATAACGTCTATTTAAAATTATTTGTTATGTTTCTGTCGATAAGCACTAGGAATTTTACTTCCAGAGAAAAAAAGTGAAAATTACAAAGATCAAGCGAAGTTTGGTGTCAAAAATAAAAAAGTGATTTTTATGTTTTGTTTAAGTTTTTTTTGAGTATTATTCCAAGGGTTTTTTAACATTTTTATTGTATTGCGTTATTATAGTTCATTGAAAAATAAAAATATGAAATTAATTTTTATATAATGAATGTAACTGCAATTTGGTGATTTCATCTTGACCAAAAGGTAGTAACTCCACATATGCTTACTATAAGCTTATTGTGTACAATATATATATCTACTTAATAATAGCGCAATCTTATTCTAATTTGGGAGGCGTATGGGTGGACGGGGGTCTCCTTATTTTTTTTTCTTTGGGAATCTTGTGGATTTTTTATAACTTTTCACTAATAATCCTTCTTTACGTTAAAACTTTTTGCACCCCTCCTATCCCTGCGGAGAATTTGATCAAAATTTCCACCCTCAAAATTCATTATTAAAAATGGGTTATTTCCATCAAAAAGACCGAACGTCGCGGAGCGGAATTGCCTACCAGGGACCGATTCCTTTTAGATCTGTGTTATAATCCTTTTACCAGCCAGGAAGGTTATAGGTCGTTTATGACCTGCGCGGCTTTAAAAGTATTACTAGGCTGCTGGGGTTTCTTACCTGTCCCCATTTTATGAGAGCTACAACCTGACTTTTGGGGCTTCTTACCAGTCCACATTTTATGTCACATCTTCAGTTCTGCCAAATATTTAGGATGATTTTATACTGTGCACATTTGTATTATTAAGCTATTATATAGAATAGAGGTTTATTTTGTTTATCTTAAAATGCTTTTACACTTTGCACATTTTAAGTGTTAAGGTATTAGTTAAGAACTTTTACATTATGCACATTTAACCTAGACCTGCATTGTGCACATTTTTTCATCTTTCAAAATACTTCTATATTATGCTCAATTTATATTCTTAGGTATTAGTTAAAAACTTTTACATTATGCACATTTTACCTAGACCTGCATTGTGCACATTTTTTCCATTTTTTAAAGTTCTTCTATATTATGCACATTTTATATTCTTATTAGGAGTGCTTTTACGTAATACAAATTTTGATTAGATTTTACATGCTGCACATCTAATATTTAAGACGATTTTAGACTAGACACCATGCACATTTTATGTTTATCTTAATATGCTTTTATACTGTGCACCTTTCAATTGTTAAGGTATTAGTTAAGAAATTTTACATTGTGCACAGTTTACCCAAACCTGCATTGTGCACATTTTATATTTTTTTAGAGTGCTTCTATATTATGCACATTTTATATTTTTATTAGGAGTGTTTTTACGTTGTACACATTTCATTTATATTTTACACGGTGCACATTTAATATTTAAGATGATTTTGGACTATGCACCATGCACATTTTATGTTTATTTCAATATGCTTTTACAGTGTGCACATTTTAATTGTTAAGGTATTAATTAATAATTTTTACATTATGCACATTTTACCCAAACCTGCATTGTGCACATTTTATATTTTTTTAGAGTGCTTCTATATTATGCACATTTTATATTTTTATTAGGAGTGCTTTTACGTTGTACACATTTCAATTATATTTTACACGGTGCACATTTAATATTTAAGATGATTTTGGACTATGCACCATGCACATTTTATGTTTATTTCAATATGCTTTTACAGTGTGCACATTTTAATTGTTAAGGTATTAATTAATAATTTTTACATTATGCACATTTTACCCAAACCTGCATTGTGCACATTTTATACTTTTTTGGAGTGCCACCTCAAAACACGTACCCAGAGGTTTTTGTAGGTCCTGATTACAAATCCAACCTCCGTTTTTTGATTTGACCCCGAAGGGCGCTAGGGGGGTGCAACCCCCCCCCCCTTGGGGGCATTCTGACTATATACCGGTTTTACTTCAAAACCACCTCAAAACACGTTTTTGAGGGTTTTCCTAGGTCCTGATTACGAATCCGACCTCCGTTTTTCGATTTGACCCCCAGGGGGCGCTAGGGGGGTGCAACCTTCCCCCCTTGGGGGGCATTCTGACTATATACCAGTTTTACCTCAAAACCACCTCAAAACATGTACTCGGGGGTTTTTGTAGGTCCTGATTACGAATCCGACCTCCATTTTTCGATTTGACCCCTCGGGGGGAGGGGGGCGCTAGGGGGTATAACATTATTAAGCCAGGGGGAGATTCATCAAATATTGTTCAAATAATCTTCGATTTTTTTATTCTGTGCACCATTATTAAGAGGGGTAAATTCTTTAAAGATCGTTCAAGTAAATTTCAATTTTTTTTCGGTGCAACATTATTAAGCCAGGGAGAATTCCTTAAAAACTGTTCAAACAAATTTTTTTTTCTGTGCACCATTATTACAAGAGGAAGGGGAATTTCTTTATAAAGCGTTAAAATAAATTTTGATTCTTTTTTGTGCACCATTATTAAGAGGGGGAGGGGAGCAATTTTTCAGAAATCGTTCAAATAAATTTCGATTTTTTCTCTCTGTGAACTATACATTATTAAAAAGCAGGGGGAAAATCTTCAAAAATCGTTCAAATAAATTTTGCTTTTTTCCTGTGCAAAATTATTAAGCCAGAGGGAATTGTTAAAAAACTGTTCAAATAAATTTTGATTTTTGTATTCTGTGCACCATTATTAAGAGGGAAAAATTCTTTAAGAATCGTTCAAATAAATTTCGATTTTTTCTGTGCACCATTATTAAGAGGGGGGAAAATCTTTAAAAAATCGTTCAAAGTTAAGTTAAGTTATATGCCTTTAAAACTACGAATTTACTTATATTTTGTAAAATAATATAATTTTACTTACAGTTAACCAATCGTGCAGTTTAAACGATTTAATAAATTAGTAAATTTGTTTGCTTTATGTTTCAAAACGTTACTGGTACTATTATTAATGTGGATATTAATTTTAATTATACCGGACATCGATATATAAAACTAGAAAGGAGAGGTCCCGTAAGGCCCTCGCCTTTCTAGTAACTATAATAGGTACAAATACGAATTCTTTACTGGTGGATGGCTCAACAAATCAAGTTTATTTGTAATACGTTTCAACATGTTAGTTTGTTGGTAACATGTAGTTTTAAATTTTTAAAATCTTTAAACGGCGTTTTCTTGAAACGTCAAAAATGGAGTTAAGACCTTTTGTCATAGCACCCGCGATATATACACAGAAGTGTAATACTGTCCCGGCCGAATGAGTTTTCCCGTGTCGGACAGTTTTACACTTGTGAGTATGAAATAAAATTAAGTTATGCTATTATAATTTCTTCCGCTCCATTTTAATTCGAATTAAAATGGCTACTATGCTTTATTATGGAGGGTGCCATTTAAATAAGGAAGCTGATTATAATGACCTATTCTGACTTAATTTTTTATATAGGACTTGTAGACTTTTCAGTATATTATATAATTTTTGGTCTAACTATCAAAAAAGAACTAAATTCTATAAATATTTTGGTTTTATGTAGCTCGATTGTTATAAGATTTTTGAAGATTTGAAAATTGTCCTCAATTCTGTTTCTATTTAATTTCAGCTATTCTATTGTTCAATTTTAATGTTCGATTATAATTATTTCTCCATGAATAAAATTTGTTTTGCAAGAGATACATGTAATATATAACATAAATGATATAAGTTAGAGTGTATGAAATTTGAGTGTCTGTAATTTTTCAAAGATAAAAAAATAAAAACTATTAATAAATTATCAAAAAATTAGTTTGTAAGGTCAAAGCTTAACGACCAATGAGCTGAATTTTTTTGTTCATATGCAAAAAAGTATGTAAATACATAAAAAATTAATTCATTTTTACAAGCAACAAAAGTTAGTCGCTTAATAAATTAAACAAATACCTTCAACAATAATCCTTCCTGTGCTGGTCGCCTGTCCTTGAGTGTTTGTGGCTACAACCTTATACTCCCCATCTTTGGGAGCGTAGAATGTGGTGCGACACCAGTTGGGGCGCAGAGTTGTTTGGGACATTTTGGTTCCAGCGACCTCGAAACCATTTACGAACCAAACAAAACTCGCCGGTGGTTCTGCTGAGACCTATATAATTTTAGAAGAATCACAAAAGGTTAAACAAGCAAAAATTTAAAGTGGTATATATATATATATATATATAAATATATATATATATATATATATATATATATATATATATATATATATATATATATATATATATATATATTTAGATTTAATATTTTTAAAAACGAAAAACACAATAGTATCTAAAATCACTGAAATTGTTTGGGTCCATTTATAACTTTTAATAAAATACACAAAAATGTAGTTTTAAAAACTTCAAAAATCACATTTTTTTATGTAAAAAGCCTGGTTGAAAAAATCGCATAAAAAACTTAAAAAAACGTATTTTCGATATTCAATACTATGTCAAAAACTATTAATTATCAAAATTATAAAATAAATTAAATATTGATTTCGTTATAAAACAGATCAAAACGTAAGCTCAAGTAACAGTTAAAAAAATAAAAATTAAACAATCTACGCTTTTTATGTAAAATCTTTCAAAATTTACTTTTAGTTAATTAAAAATATTATATAAAGTGCATGAAAAAAGAACCCAAATTTACAATTAAAAAATGAACACATTCCAAACAGTACTACATAAATTTGCGATAAATTGAGACTATGAACTTAAATTAATTCAAGCCCATAAATAAACAAATTCGATTTTAAAAAGTCTTAAGTCGATCATTTCTAATTATTTGTAATCCTTCAGATATTATTTAATGAAAATATAAACACTATGATCTTACAATAAGTGCTGCTTGTTTGGTTTTTGTTCGAATTGTATTTTATATTTAAAATCTGATAATATCACAATGAGTCTTTTGTTAGGGATTTATTAGTCGCTAAAAATTAAAATAAAATTATTGTGATATACTTTTTAATTTTTCATATTTAAAAAAATGCCACACAAAATTACCACCAATTTTTTTAAAAAAATAGTCACCTATTCATTATTAATCGTCGGAATTGAAAAAAAAATATTGGGCGTTTCACTACCTAGGCCAATTTTTTCCAAAATATTATTAAAATTAGTTTGTTTTTATACGAAAAACTGGAAATTTGTGTTTTTATTTATTTTGAATACTGTCTTTTGAGTTATGTAATTATCTAAAATGCAGATTTAATTGTTGAAAGGTTCTGCAAAAATGTTTTATAAGTTTTTAATTCAAATTTTAAGTTAAAGTCTAAAACTGTGTACTTCCACGTCAACCGTGACTTTTTGACCCTCTGTCACAGTTAAGGTGGGAACTTCATGAATAAACCGAGGTGGATATGGCAAAGGTGTCACTGTATATTTTATCTTCTCGCTAGATTCCAGAATTTCATGTGTACTCAAAGATCCGTTTAACATTGTTGTTGGCATCCTGTCTTCTTCTGTATCTAAAAATGAGGGTACAAGAAACTTGAAGCTATCGCAAATTTAGTTAAAGTAGTGTGTTACACAGTTTCCCTAAAATTTTACATTACCATTCATCATTATACAATGCCCGACTTCGGATGTATCTTGAGAACCACAGTTGTCACACAATAAAAATTGTTTTATTGAACTCTTTAACTTCCTAATTTCCACAAAAAAAACACTTAATTTTACAAAAAAATGTCCAAAACCCTGCGTTTTTTGCTAATATTCGCCATAAATCGACCAAAATAGATTGGACCTATAAGTAAGAATTTGTAAAAAAACTAGACAAATAATTTTTACTAATTTAATTTACAAAAATTATGGGAACAATATACCCTATTATAACGTACCGAAATTATCAAACTTGTACCTTTATACAATTTATTTACATTTTTTAACACTTTTCTATATTAGAATCTTTAAATGCATGACATAGAACCAATTATTCTCTGGATTTCATTACCTCTTACTGTAACGTAGCCATAACTGGTAGATACACCCTCGGAATTGGTAGCAGTGACTTTGTAGGTGCCTTCGGTAGAGCCGTCTATGGTAAGAAAACTTTTATTCTTCCCATGTAAAATACGGAAACGTCCGTCATCAGCGCCGTCAAAAATTTCTTGGTCATTGAAAAACCAGCGGAACTGGGAGTCGGGTTTGGAGTCTACCTCCACACTCAGTGTGACCTTGTCGTTGGGTCGGAGCCAGTAGCTTTTGATTGAGCTTATGAAGTGAGCTGGATAATGAAGGAACGTGAGAGATTCGATCTCAGATGTGTTGTGCTCCTCACAAAACTCGCTGCGGATATAATGCCGAGGACCCAGAGTCGCCCTTTTAGCAGGTGGCGGGCTAGATGAACCTAAAACAGGTCAAGGAGTAAATTTTTATAAGTGTTTTTAGAGTTCTACATTGTCAACCTACTTATAAAGAGTGATCTAATTCTTTAATTTAAATTTTATTTTTTTATAGTTCCTATAATATTTTTAATATTTGTAAAACTTATTTTAAAATATAACATTGTTTTTTAAATATCATTAATTACCTTTTTGCAATTTTTTTCCAAAAAACACGATCCAATTAAAACTAAAATAGTCTAGATATGGACCTACCTAGCATAATAAAATTTTGCGTCCTCTCGACAAGAAATCAGAATTCGTTATGAAATAAATATAGTCTATACAAAAATGATGCGGACTGGCGACAAAACTGGAATTTTGAAATGTTATATATCCATAACGGAGGTTAGAATATGTGAGGGACATATATGGGAGCATAGCTTAGACTTTTGGCTATCTTTTGAAAAGGTTAGAAAAAAATGTTTTTTTAATTGCAAAAAAATTGCACTTTTTAGCTGCGACATTTGGCAATTTTGTAGTAGGATTTTAACTTTGAAAATATGTTTTTCTAACAAAATAACCTGGAAATTCGAAAAAAATAAACCTTTAAGGCTTATTTTTTTTGGAAAAGTTTTTAATTGAAAGGTTTGCTGCTGCCAGCTTGGAATCCTTCCAAATTTCAAATTCGTCATTTTTGACAGCTTATTGTACGGTTAATTTTAGGTTTTTTTACACAAACAATATATCAAAATTCGTCATATGTGATAAATTTTACATTTTTGATGGTTTTGAAAAAAATGTTGAAAAAAATTTTCGTCATTCGGGTTTGGCCCCCCTAGCCCCAGGGGGGCCAACCCCAAAAAAAAATTTTTAGGTCAAAAGTAAGGAATAAAAATTGGCGGACATATAATATAGAACAATATGATCAATATCGTACACACTTCGAGCAGGAAGCAAAACAAAATATATAATAGACAGTGTATTAGCGTGGAGAGAATTCGCGAAAAATCGCGAAAACCGCGCGCATTCAACGGATTATAAAAAAATTCGAGCCAGCCGATTTCACTCAAACTTTCAGAAAAAACTCAGAAAAGTATGTTTTAATAGCATACCAAGCGGGGTTTCTTATCTCGTCCTAATAAAAAAATTTTTTTTTTGGGACCAGGTTTTTTCACCGCATCGGTTGTAGTGATG